>JAOXYM010000004.1:15373370-15388828 GCA_028567055.1 Leptatherina wallacei | reverse complement strand
TAGTGGAACGGGAGATTCTATCATGTCAATATGGAGCAAAATTAACACCTTGTTGAATCTGAATGAAGAATTAAAGCAGTTCTGAAGGCAAAATGAGGTCCAACCTGGTACTAGCAAGAAATACCTAATAAAGTTCTGGATGTTTTTCTGTGGTGTTCTCAAATGCCATTTTTCTTTGTAAAATCTTCACAGGTCTTGACATTTGGATGATGCACATCTTCTGGTTGTCCACAAGGTGTCAGTGTTACACAACAAAAGGTTAGAAACATATAAAGCTGACTCAAAGGTGTCTTTGAGCAGGGTTACTTATTCCAGCAAGTTTTCAGTGTATTCCTGCTTAAACACACCTGGATCCAATTCAATGGATCCAACAGCCAATCAGGTTCTGCCTAATAACTCATTAATTTGAGTCAGGTATGTTGGAGCAGGGATACATGGAAAACCTGCTGGACTGCCACTCTCATATAGGACCGGAATGAGTTACCCTGTCTTTGAGAGTCTCTTGGCAGTGCTTGACTCACAACCAAACACTGGTATATTTGGATGGAAAATTAGACTATTACTCAGGCATCATGAAACATTCCACATGAAATCATTTAAATGTTTTCCATCAAAATAGACTTCTACTTTTTTTCAAGACCTTTTTTAAACTGAAATGGTTTGCCAGTTATTCATAAAGCTAACGTGCAGGCCAGTGTTGATTCCAACAGTGCCAAAATAGACACAGTAAAGCCTAAAGTAAAACAATATCTCAACCAATCGTTTATAACATCTCAGTGATGGGAAGCACTGCCAGCAGTGGTTGTGGTGCGGTCAGGTTGAGGTGAGGTTTTGGGGTTTGTCGGTTCTTCCTCAAGAGTAGCTTAAGTGGACATTGAGGTTTGGTGTGGTTTCATTTGTGTGACTTAACACATGGAGTGGGTAATGGAGAAGCTTCTGAAAATTGTGTCCTGTAGTCAGGGCAGGATTGGTTGCTCATTGTATTACACACTTCACCTCCAACTGTTGCCCTTGTGAGATCACTGGCAGGGAACTGGCTGAACCTTCCCATATGTTTGTCAACATAATGGTCTCTTCTAGCTCCTCCAGTCTGCATGGGTGTCACCCTGCATTTCTTTTGCTGCCCCAAACATCTAAACTTTGCACAGAAGTAGAGGAGAAACGGGGATGGCTGAAAGAGTGCATGCTGGGAGTGAGAGCTGTGTTTATTAACCAGCTTAAAACCTTTGTAGCTGTTGTAGCCGTTCTCACAACGATTCCACTGTTTGAGCTTCCAGCACAGTACTAATTAAAACTGTGGCTTACCCTTCTCTTGCCAGAACAGAACTTACACACATTCATATGTGTACACATCATTCATAAATATGCTCTCTCATGCTCTTTCTGCATATAACTATACCAGTAACTAACTTATGTCTGCAACTCCAGTAGCTGTCCTTTCCAGCACATTTAAATCAAATACTCAGTTCAAGGTTCAAGGAGTCTTTATCATCCCTGTTGGGTAATTTGCTATGCAGCAAGCAGTAAAAACAATTATCAATGAAAACTGAAAATAGGCATACTTATTCAGCAGAGCAATGGCAGCTTGGATAAAAAAGATGCTTGATTCTAGAAAATGAATGCTTCAGATTGTTTGTGGTTTGATGCTGGACAGGTGGTGTACAGTGGGGTTTTCACAGTTTATTTTGCTACCTTTGGTGACTTGAAATAAGATTAATCATAGCAGTGAGAGTAAATCAAAATATATATAAGATGTGGGTGATTTAATAAAAAGAAAAAATAGCCAATAGAGGCTAAAATGGTGAAGTACAGTCAGCTGATATTTTATTGAACTTGCATCTAAAACTTGAATTACATTTTCATGCTCCAAACTAAGGCTTAATATTCATCTGCTTTGATGGCTAAAGGAAAATGATCCATCATATATTTCTTGAACCACGTACCGAGCAGATGAAAATTCAAATACATTCAACTTCTAAATGGTTTAAAAGACATATAACATAACATTTTGCCATTTGAGGATCTACAAACAAATGACACAATTACTCCAACTTATCATTTTTGCATTATAGCTCAAAACAAACTTCTCTGAGGCTGATGGAGAATGCATGTGTTGTAAGTGAACAAAAATGTACTGCCTTCATTGCAGTTAGACCCTAATTGCTACACAGTTCTTGGCCTCCAAGAAAAACCTTTGGTCCCAACAACTTCCCCTCACCTTCTCCAGAGTGGGCATTCCAATATAGATTAGCTGGAAATCTTTCCTGTTCTATCGAGGATAATCCCTCAAAAAAGGCTTCCCGGGCTTCATATTAAGAATGATTTAGGCACAGTGAATTCCGGTCAGGTCAAGCCTCTGCTTTTATCTCATGATGTGGTTGTTTCAGTTCTTATACCTTGTGGAGGGAATTGAAGGAGACGGGAGAGGAAAGAGGGTTTTTTTTAACTGTTCAAACAGAGTTCAAAGTCATCATGTCGACTTGAAACAGGAATTAATGTCATGGATACACTACAGCTCTGACCATTTGAAAGAAATAGGAAGAGTGTGTGTGTGTGTTTGAATAGTGTAGGAAGTTCACACTTAAGACATTTACGTCTTAGGGATATTTCCACACCAGGTTTTCCTTCAACTTCATACACACACTACATGGCACAACATTCATAAGATTGTGTCAGTCTGAATGGGAATCACAAGAAAGTGTGGGTGCACATGAGCTTTTCTCCTCCTGAGGTCACACAGAACAGAGTGACTCACATGCGTTTATATCACATAATGTGATTTAAAAGTGACTGAGAGGACATTGCTGCCTTTAAGATAACAGGAGGCTTTAATGATCCCCATAGCATAATTGGGTATAGGGGTGTAGTTAAGCTGCTATGATGTGATTATACTTTCATTTCTGAAGTGAAAAAAATGAGCCCAGTTCATTTCTTTTTCATGTCGTCCTTTTAAACACAGATTCAAGAACACAGGGAATGGTTATGGCACCAGAACCAATATGCTCAGCTTTATTTAGTTCAGCTCATTTTAATCAAATTCGGCAGTGTGTAAGTGTGTCTGGGGAGGAATGCTGCAGGCAGTGAGCTGTCACACTCTTTTTGCTTTACTGCAGATTTTGTCGGCAGAGGCAAACCAAAGGAAACGCCTTGCTAACAAGATTTATAATTTTACGCCATGGGTTCAAGCGTTGGCTCGTTCCCCTGAGTGGGATTGGTCAGCATTTAATTTTAATTCATTCATGGAAACACTGCACAGTATTCTTCCCCATAGTGGCTGTGTCTCAGTGGAGATGGGTCCAATGGGAACATAAAGCAAGAATTAGCTGTGAAAAAGCTTCCAGTGATCGAGCGGAGGGGGAAAACACTTTTTATTCAAGCTAAAGTAAAAAAGGACAGTATGGGGAAGACAGGGATTTTAGTGGTTTTACAGTTCAGTGGTGGTGTTTGAAAGCAAGGTCTTTCAGCAACGTGGGTGGCATGGTTTTTCCTTGCATCTCTGCTAATGTATTGTCATTGGCTCTATGCACTTGTCAGCGTCTTTGCTCGTGTTTTCAGGATAAATGTTGATTTAGCTTTATCTAAGGTAAGCCGAGGCAGCAGCGCTTTGATTCGTTAAACTGCAACAGCCTCTCTGAGAAAAGCTTGTGTCACTGCAGATGTCCAAATTCCTCTGACATGTTTATTGTTTTCTTTTCTTCTGTGGAGGTCATTCTGCTCGGCTCCAGCACCACCGTTCTCGTAGCTCCTCCATGCAAAATCTTGTGTGTCATGTAAACAGAAGCAGAAAATAAAAAGTGGAAGAAAAGGGAAAAATTCCCCCTTTTTTTCCCCTCTCCACCATTTCAGTACGCACACTCCTTGTCCTTTATTTGTAGCCTAAGTGCTTTGGCATTAAATCTTATTATTTTTTGGTAAATAAACCAGTTTCTGGTAGGAATTACACAACTTGGTGTGAGGTCCTTTTCAGAAAGGGGCCTGGATCCTTTTATCTAAAATGTTTTCTATTTCTGCTTTTGTAAGACACTTTTGACTGCTTTGAAAAGAGAGAAACCAGGTTTTTCTTGTGTTTCTGGGGGTGAGGTTGGGGATTTTTCTCAGCATTGTGGTGAGATTTATTCTAAGAGGCTGCATTTTTTCCTGATTTTCGCTCTTTGTTCTCTGTAAGTAGTTCCAGCCCCCCCCCCCCCACCCCTGACTCTCACACACTCATTCGTGTGTGAGTGTGTGCGCAGACGTGCACAGGACTTGGTGCTTTTCCACAGGGACGTAAGTGTGTGTGAGGAGCACATGTGAATGTATGCGCGTGAGGGTGAGGCGGGGACTTGATGTGACACCTGCTGTTGGGATGAATAGGGTCAGTGGCAGGGCCCTTCAGCAAGCAGCAGCTGCTTGTTCTCACTACAAACCCGTCTCCCTCAGCGCATCAAAGCCTCAACAACTACAACCGAAGCCCTGACACAACATATAGTGCCCTCTACCATCATCTCCTGTCATTACAGTTATTATCTTCAATCATTGTAATTCCCCCTCTCGCAGGGTCACGATCTTAATCGTTGGGAAGGAAACTTGAAATTGACTTAGGAAAAACATCAAAAACAAACTTCAATTTCCACTTGTGCTGTCTGAATACAGGAAGAGGTTTCCAGACAGCTGCTGACAGACAAAGATTCTTGGTATTTGGTTGGTCTGACCTGTCTATGCTCTCTTGCTGTGTGGTAGTCTGCCCTGCATGTGACTCAGTAGGTCTGAAAACATTCCCTGTGGCATAACAGAAGGAGAGGGCAGAAGATAAACACTGAGGTATGAAAACATCAGTCTTTGTTATAGCTGTATTTCAAATTCCTCAAAACTAAGTACATCACATCTATCCCAGCTGTTCTGATCAATTTTGTTTAGTTTTTTTCATTGAAAATGAAGAAAAGTGTTATCACTATAAACTAAAATCATTCTGTAGTGTGAAGGTTGTAAGAATACAGTATCTTCCTTTATCTATCCACCAGAGGTCAGCCTTTTATTAACAAATTCTAAGGTCGGACAAAACTGCCCTTTTCATTACAAAAACAAACATTAAGGGTGAATATTTAATACATTACCAATTATGCAAATAAGGTCTTTACATATGCTATGTAGCACTTTGCAGGACGAAGTATTTCTCATCTGAAGTAACAAGGACAAGGTTTCTGTGACATGGATGAAGCCACTGGATGGAAAACCTCCAGTAGTTCATTTTTGGTCTCATCAGAGCAAAATACAACAAAGTGCTCCTGACAATCCCAAAAAGAAAATGGAAGCAAAGTTTCAAGGTGAAAAATATGAATGACTTTATATTACAGGATAACTAAAGTCCTGAAAACTTTCTCAACTATGTTAAAGGTTTTCTACTGAATGTCTCTTAAATGAGCCTTTAATATTCCTTGTCCCTGTTTGTTTGACCCATAAAAAGAAGCACTAAGGCGAATGGTGTATGGGCTTGGTCCTTTTGGAGAGTTTGTAGTTTGAGTACATGACAGCCTTGGACTGTGGGGCTCTCCTGGGCCAGCAGGTGCGTCCATTACCGAAGTTGTCCTCTGAACACCGACATATGTAGGAACCATCTGTGTTGATGCACTGAGCATGGCGACTGCACTTGTGAGACCCAATTAAACATTCATCCTTATCTTTGGAGAAGAAAAATAGGAGATTAAAAGAGCACAATAATGATGGCTGCCAGATAAATATGATTCTTTTCTTTTTCTGAAACAAGTAGCAGATGGATTACATTCAGGAAGGTAAACCAAAGCTCCTTCATTGTTAAGCTGTGTTAGATCAATATGGAGAGAGCAAAGCGTTTCAGAATCAGATGCTTCAAACCTGCAAAAGACATAATTTTGCAGTGCTCATCCCATAGATGAAAACAAAAAAAGAGCTTGTGAAGGAGCCCACAGCCGAGTGGGTGAGCTATGAGTGCTCATCAAATAAACACGGTCTCTGGATTTGCTGCTGCAGAGCCCATCTTCACAAGGTCCCTCACTCCGCCAATTAACAAAGATGAGAACATGTGGGGACATGCTGTGATCTATTCAGTCATTTACAGCACTGACATGAAGCAGATCTAACGTGTGGTGAGAAATCCTGTGGCCTAGTGGTCATCTTTACATAGCTGGTTTTAATGTGGTGAAGAAGTTCTGCTGCATGAACTACTTCATATTTTCTGTTCATTCAGACTTTAAAAGCTTTATCAAAAGGCTACAAGAAAACTTCTCACATACCTACATATTGCAGTTCATAAACACATCACAATTATGTAAAGATTTCCACGTGATCATCTGCTTAACAAGAAATAGATTGGATGGAAGTTTTGCGTACTCAAAAAGTATGTAAAAACTTTGTTACTAAATTAATAAAAAGACTTTTTCAGGCCAGTTGCCAGATTGAAATGGCTTTTTGATGTGTCCAGAGACCACAGATACATACATAATCTAATGCTCTTAAGCCACAGATTCATATTTTGTTTTTCAGCCAAAAGAGCCTGGTGACCCATCTGCCACATCATATACTTTGTGAGGAATGTGCAGGATTTTAACTGCTGAGCAAATTATAACCATATTATATCCTGGGTTCGAATTACACATAATTTCATGAACAGCAAGCTTACTGAGCAACTTAATAACTTAACGTAAAGGTGAGTTGATGAAGAATAAAATCAAAACCCTACACACGGTGAAATGAAATGTACTTGTCATTTCTGGAAAAGTAAAAAGGTAATATTTTATTCTGGTGACTGGGATCTTTTTATTTCTTTACCTCGACATTCCACAGACCCCTGCACCGTCCCCATCACAAAACCATCCCGGCACACACAAACAAAGCTGCCAAAAGTGTTCTTGCAGGCCAGCCATGGAGGACATATATCACCATCCCGACACTCATTTATATCTGCAACAAAACACAAACTTGTCAAACAAGCAACACCAAAACACTAAAAAGGCAAAACAATCCAGAGCTCCCCCCCACCAACCCTTTTACCTCTTAAAACACACAAAACCTTCAAGGATAAGGTGCCAAAATGTTTCTTGTCTTTGCTGAAAACAGCAATTACACTCTAAAGGACACAAATGACTAGCTTGACCTTGTGGCTGTTTATTTGTACTGAGCCTTTGAAAAGTGTGCTGCCGTTAAAAAAAGCCAGGTTCAACACAAACACATATACACTTCACTTTCGACATGTGAAGTGAAATCCTTTGTGGGGTTTTAAATACCCCCCTGCAAAAAATATAGTTTTGACCTTGTTAACATGTTCATAAGATGTGTTTTTATATATTTATACAAATCAAAAACAAAATAATCAGTTCTGCGGATTTCAGATTTGAATCTGCAAAGCAGCACCTACAGTCTCAGGAAGAGGAAATCTACACAGAGGAAACAGTGCTGAAAACCTCTGGAGTGGAGGTGTCCAGCTATTATGTATACCTACATGAGAAGTTAGCTAGAAGTATCTAGCTGCTGCCGGTTAGCTGGGTGCAGGTGGGGCCAGATTATTTGATGCCGTCTAAATTTGATCTGCTACTGATGCCTTTCTGAGCCAGTAGTAGGTAGAAAGATGGGCGAAACAGATTGTGGAACGTGTGCACGGGTTAGCCAGCATTGTGGAACAGGAGGTCACTCTAACCAGCAACACTTCTGTTTAGTATGTGTGAATTACCAAAGTGGAAGAGCAGCGGGTTAAAAATGACATCCTTTTTGTTCACCAATAATGTGTAGCGGAGATGTGAAAAGGGCTGTTTACTCCCGTCATGTTCCCACAACAGTTCATGTTAGCATGCCAAGTGCAAATTTGTTGAGTAAAATATAACTGTACAACAGTGAAGCAGCTTAAAGTATCATTTTTCTACTTGTTTAAACACAATTAGCAATCAATATTATACTTGTTTGGTGTAAACGTACAACAGTAACAGTATGGATTATATGAATCAAGGAAAACACAATTTTCTTTTTAGCTGAGGCCATCATTCCATAGAAAAGAAGCTGAAGCACCAACCAAAACTATGTTAGTTCTTCTAAAGCTGCAGTTTTTGTTTTGCCATAATAAGTAAGTAAGTAAGTAATTTTTTTAGCACCTTTCAAGATAATAATCACAAGAATTTATATCAATTCAAATTAACCCTATGGTGTTAATAGTTGTTACATGTACGCATTTCCACTGTCTTCCAGGCAACTGCTCAAGTTTATACTTTTGCTATGTTACAAGTGACACATATATGATACAAAGTAAAACCTAGTAAGCTTTTTATTTGGAAATTTTCTGAAAAAAAAAAACACCTGCCAAGTAATTCACCCATGACACCAACACCACCAGATTGATGGAAAGCAGAAAGCATGCGTGAAAGGGCCCATGAGAGTTATATCTGAAATGGAAGAGGATTTAATGCAATAAATGTGAAAGTTGTCCCAGCAATACAGCCAAGACTACACAATGATAATTATATTGTCGTTAATCTTTGGGGAATATCATATGAAAATAATACTTCACCTTATATGTTATCTGTGATCATGGATTATTGTATTAAATTTCATTGGAAGGCTAATTAATTAATGAGATGACAGAGAATATCCCTCGTAATAGTTAAAGCACAGTTTTGCACTGGTGAGGCCAGAGCTGTGGTTTTATTCTACCTCAGACGTCAAAACTGGACCACACTCCTCCTTGTGAGAATGTCTTCTTAATAGCCGTGAGAGAGGCTCGCTTCATTACAGGACAGGAGCTATCTGCTGTTTAGTTTTCAAGAGGAACATGAGTCATAAAGAGGACACTGATGAGAGTCCAGTGTTTTTCTTCACGCTATTTAATTAAAGGCTTCTTAGAAATGCCTGAGAAAGACTGCTACTTGAGACTTTGCTGCAAGTAAAGTAGATGTGATGCATGGGAGGTTGTGTTCCTCCCTTGCTTTCTAAATAAATAATAAGCCACAGCAAGGCATGAATTCGTTTTTCCTGTTCCTTTTGGAAGACAAAACTTTTAATCCTGTTCATGTTTTTGAGTTGCTGTTGTGGTGACACCCTAGATGTGGCTGTTGAAAGTAAGATCTGAGTCTATTAACACACCAAAGTTACAAACTAGGTTGGTGATTTAATAAGAGCCCAAGTTTCAAGGAGATGAACAATGCTGACCTTCTTTGCTTTGTTACCAAACAGAATAGTCTCAGTTTTGTCCTTATGAAATTGTAAAAAATAAAATAAAAATAAAAATAAAATAAAATAAAAAAATGGTTTATTTGCTCCAGACACTGACAAAGTAAGTCTAGTAGGCTGCAGTTGTCGGACAGCAGAGACGCATTATCCCTGACTTTGTGTCTTCTCCATTAGCCTTTTCTCCTTTTGCCTACTGTGACACTGGGTGAAAACTTGACTGTCAGAAGCGCACCATGCTAGAAGATGACCATGCCAGACACAGCAGAACACATGTCTGCCTTCTTCCAGAGCATGGTGCTTTTCTGACGGTGAGCAGGGATTTCATGCATCCAAATGCTGAGGTTTTCATCCACTGTGAGGTTGAAGAAAAACAGTTGAAACAAAAACTTTAAATATGTAGATTCTTTCACACACTGGCCACATGAAAAGTAGCTTTAAGTTAAAAGTTCACACAAACATGTACTGTGGCTTCTTTGTTGTTTAAAAGGATGTAATATGAATTGATGTGTCATTTAGCAACACAATAACCCCTCCATAATATGAATAAAGGGAAAACTAAATAATTAAATGTATCTAAATGGAGCTTCAGTCTAAACAAGTTGCCATAGTGATTCACTGAAATGTGTTTCTGAAGAAGCATTACCTTCACAAGTCTTGTTGTCAGAAGCCAGGTGGAGGCCGGGGGGACACACACATTGCACTGTTCCCACTCTGTCCAACTGGCAACCAAACTGGCAGCGCAGGGAGAAACATGTGGTCTTTCCTGGAAAACAGAAAGTGAAATACTGGCTATGGAAGTAAGTGAAACACATTGATGTTACACCAAACATAAAATACCACTTTTTAAAAAAGTTTCCTATATCACACAAATCACTTTTTTATGCTGTTTATTCTCGAAATACAATTTCACCACAAAGTTTATGATATAATTTTCTATAATATAAACCTGTTTTCAGGTGTTAGTCTACAGACTTGAATGTTACTTTAAAAGTGAAAATTACTCACTGATGCAGGTGCATCCATCTGCACTGAGTGTGTATCCAGATTCACAGTAACATCGATAGCTACCGGGTGTGTTCATGCAGCGTTGAGAACATGGTCTTTCCAACAAACCACACTCATTCACATCTGGGGTTGATATGGAATATTATCAAAGTAGTAAATAGAAATCCTTGTGGTAAATGATGCAGTGCGACACAGGTAATGGTTAAGAAATTAAAAACATAAGGCTGGCAATGGTTTTGTAAATTACACTCCACCTTCATCACAATGTGGTCCTTTATAGCCTGTAGAGCATGAACATTTGTCTGGTCTCACACATTTTCCATGTACACAGGACTTCCTGCACACTGCTGTAAAACACAATAAACACAATATAAAGCTAAACATGTTAACATCAGTTACGTCTGTGTGCTTCTATGAAAAATAAAGAAATAGAAAAAAAGTTTGAAAGCATCATTAACTTGTTTGTGTGCCGGGTAATGGGGGCAACTAAACAGTGACCATGTCAGCAAACAGTTGCCTGTCAGTGTGTATTCAATAGGCACAGAACAATGGGAGCATTTATTCAAGGTCCTGTGTCTTGTCTCCAAATGGCTCTTCAGCAGCAAAGAGTGCAGTCATCATAAACCTGCAGCGCTTACGCCGTACTGCTAACAATAGCTACTAAAACAACAGAAACTAGCCATGTAGCTATGCCTTTCCTTCTCACTATTGTCCTACATAGCTTGTCAAATATTTGCTGTCTGTAACAGATAAGTGTCATCCATAATTTGTCATGATATTTCACAAATGTGACATTTTCTATACATGATGCGAGCAAAAATACATGAACAGCAGTATGCATGTCATTTCAGTGGCCAATCTTGTTTACATTTAAGCCAGATGCAAGACACTTGTAGTTTTGATTATGAACCATCAAGTTGATCTGCACAGACTCGTATCTGAACAATATGGTTTGTAATGTCAACTCAGTATTAAAAAGTAGCAATCTCCAACAACACCGTCGAGGCTATCTTAGTATCAAGCCAAGCATGTAATAATCCCACCAGTTTACTAGAAGATATTCTTGTTAGTGTCATGCTTACCCTCATGTTATGTAAAAATATCACTTTTACCACAGAATGAACATCCCAATAATAAAACTGTGTTAACATTACATGTTATATGATGCCTCAAGGGGTCTATTCAAACCCAATACCAAATCTTTTCTTAAATCAGAGGAATAGTATTACCTATACTAACCAAACAGCAAATGAAAAAGGAAAAATGTTAAGTGGAAGTAAAACAAAGCAGGACTTTCAAGTCAAAAAACAACAGTCTCACACTCAGCCCATTGTCCTGAGTGGAAGTCCTGTGTTTTACTCCTCCAGTTGCTATCCAGTCTTTATGGATTCAAATGTAGACTTTTCTTATTGCTTCTTCAAACTCAATATCTAACTGGTGTTAACTGGCAGATCTACATGCAATGCTTTGATATTTGGTTGTTGGACCAAAAAAACAACAACTTAGTGTGCTGAAATTAGTCAAAATGCTCCAGAAAGCTTTGAAATAACTTTCATTGAGCTGGTTAAGATGCCTCATTCTGCCTGTTGTACACAAAGTTGGGAAGTAAACAATATTATGAAAAGAATAAATAATAAACTCCTTAATCTGTTTCAAACCCTTATATTTGATTTTCTAATTAGTTTCCATCACTGCTAAAATCAATATGTTGACGTATGAGGAAATTGAAAAAATTAATTATGAGAGAAAATACAAAGATCTGAAGATGTGAGACGGTTCCTAACATCTATTTCCTTTTCTTTCTTTCTTTTCTTGCTGTTTTTAGTTTCCCTGCACTTAAGATCAATGACCTTTGGTTATTGTATCATTGCTGTTGACCTGTCACTGATTTGCAGAAAGACTTACGCTGACAAATACCATCAACATTCCTCCATCCAAAACAACAGGAAGTGGTCTGGTCGTAGTTACAGACTCCCAGCTGTGGATGATCCCAAGTGTGCTTCAGTGCATCCTCCATTGACCTGTGGAGGTTGGGACAAAAGGGTATCAGACCAGTAAGCATTGTGAAGCTTTCAGGGCTTTGATTTCAACACAGAACTATAAACTCTAATGCTAAGGAATTAAGAAAGTCACTTTCAGCTAATCTTTTTGGGTTTGAGTTGTTTTCGAAGGTGAAAATTCCTCTCATGTTGTGGCTGCATTTAGCTTTAGTTGCCTATATGGAAAGCTTCTGATTCTCCAGACTGATAATCTGACCACTAGCAGGTAAAACAATGACAACTCCAAAGTACTACACAACTCCAGTGAAATAAATAACTACAACAAAAAAACTAAGAACAACTTAGCAGAAAATTAAAACAATGCTTAGATGATCCAACAGTAAAAGGACAGAAAAGGCAGCACATAGTGAGCATCAGTAAGTCACACCTCAAAAACCAGAGTGTAAACAACCTTGCATGACCAAACAGGTAAGTGTGCGATGACTGGTCTAACTGGCTTCATCAACTGCCATTTCAAAATGACTTTGTAAAGCAAAGCAATCCACATAAGCAGCTCAACACTAGGCTTTTATATTTAATGGAGGAAAATACAACTTGATTTGGGTTTGCCTGCAAGATGAATGTTGCATTACTCCACAAAATTTAGATATCAAAAATTTTCATGTCAATTTATACCTTTGTTCAAACTTTAGGGACTTTTTGTTTTCTTTTAAAACTGCTTAATTTCTTCACAAACATTGTGTCTTTTGAATTTTCCCCTCTTAAGATCTAAGCTTTACCAGTTAGAGCTTAGTTCTTTCACTTAAAGTTTATATTTGGAAACAACTACAACATTTTTTTTTTAGAAAAAAAGAACATTTTAGTAACTAATTTCCTCATGAAAATCAAGATTTTTTTTTTATAATTTAAAAAATATGGCATCTGTCTCTGTAACTGACTTTTGTAAGACTCCATTAATGCCAGATGAGTTGACCTTCCTGTGTACATCTCAGACTACACATAATTTTCACCATGCTCAGAGAACCATTTATTCTTTGATTATTCGAGCATACTAGAAACCATTTAACACTACTGTATATTGTAACAACTTGTGAAAAATCTTCTTCATTCCCAGACATTATTGAAGAGAGACACATAACTTTGATTGATCTTTTTAAATGAGCTGATTGAACTGCAGATGTTCCTGGATCTGTTATGCAACATTTAGCTTTATTTCTCTCAGACTTTTTTTTTCCAAGAAAGAGATTATAATAAAAAAAAAACAATTAAGAATTTATTTAACAGCAAACCAAGAAAAAAAATTTGGTTTAAAAACTCTTACCTCTTCTGATGATGAGCCAAAGACATAAGAATGAAATGAACCATCACCATGAATACCTGTTGGCTTAATTCTACCATTTTTTCCCCAGCAGAGTTTGTTATAACCCCTTGAACTACATATTAGCTTCTTCTATCCTACAGTCTTTTGAAACAAGAAGTGAGTTAGGTGATGTGTCTTCAAAGGACCAGAGTGCATCTGTGATTGTTTGAAGAGTGGAGAGGGTTACGTGGTGTAATTGTATGGTGCTGACAGTAAGAGGTGTGGACGCTCGAAGGAAAATGCAGATGGGAACACGGTGAGGAAAGAAAATCAATCAGTCTGATTTCCTTTAAAAGTCGGACTTAAAAAAGTCTTTATTGTTTATTTACTTTTCTTAACATTTATTCATTCAATTTTTACCACATCATATGGTCTTTAACCTCTTAAACAAAGTATCTGAGGCAGATTGTTTTATCATTGGTTTTCAAAAAGATCTCATTTTAGCTATGTAAGCAAATCCACTGTCTTGAGTAGATGACAAGATTTTTACCTAAAGTCTGTGAAGCAAATAAACAGTTTTGGTTTCGAGTGTTAGTTTGGAGTTTGAATAATCTTTGTGTTAATTCCTGTTTTATTTGGTCAGCACTTTCCCCTTGTGTATTGTGTTTTGTTTTACATCTTGTGTTTGTCCTGCTTGAGCTCCTGTAATCATCTTGATTGTTTCCACGTGTCTCTTTACCCTATCAGCCCGTGTGTGTGTATATAGTCTTTTTTTTCTCTCTCTTTCCTATTTGAGTTCATCTTTTTCACCTGCTATTTTTTTATTTGTTTCCTTGTTTGTTGGTTTTTACCAAGCCAGTTTTCCCAGACATAATTTCCTTCTTGTAGTGTGCGAGCATTTGGGTCTTTTCACAAGCTCTTACATGTAACACCAAATTCATTTCACTTAGTTTTGCATAAAACTGATATTCTTTTGTTAGCTACATTTCTTTGGGATTTTCAGACAAAACATGCTTTTAGTTTGAATTATACTTCAATGGGTGGTCTTTTAAAGGAGCTATATCATGCTTTCCCAAGTCTGTCAAAGTCAGGTTTAGGCAATTATACGCTATTTTAGCACCCACGGCACTATGGAGTACTTTTCTATTACAAAATAGTTGTACATTTCTATGCCTAGTTTTCAACACGGAAGTCCAAACGACTCGACCCCACTGAAACCACGCCTCTCTCCACACTGGCGACTGAAACCACGCCTCTAGGAACCGGCAAAACAGCAGCCATGAAGATACTTGTAAGCACTAAAAAAAAAAAAAACACTGTGGTAAAGATGGCAGAGCAAATGACTGTGGAGCCTTATGTTCTCGACCCGGAGTTGGAAGTGCATAAATGACACAGAGGCCTCGAAGAACGTTATTAGATGTTTCTGTTTGGTAAGAAACTAAACTGCACGTGTTTTCCTCAGTGTATCTGGAGCAGAATTTCGTTGTTATCGGCTACTGTTGATTGCATTTGTAGGCGCTCATGTGGAAATTGCGAGACGATGCCCACCGAGGAGGAAAATCTAGCTTTGGTGTTTTTTGTCATATAATACTGGTGACTATATGGTGTCAGATACAAAAGTTTGTGAATCCTTATCCCCATTCCACCTAAATGCTATAAGCATAACAACAGTCGGCCAGGATGGAAAACATGGCGCCCTCCGTGGCAGACGTGTTTGCTCGCTCCGCTCTCGAATGCCGGCTTTTTGTTCTTTTTTGTGTTTTTCTCGTTTGTACTGCACTAAACAGATGTCATGCGCTGTTACCATATAACAGACAAGCACTGCTGGATATTGCCAAACTTTCGCACAACTTGGAGTTTAGCGGATTTATACCACCGGACCTGCAAATCATTGTGCGTCCCCGTGAACACCGCCACTACCACCAGGAAGGCCCGGATGCACCGACCTGGACTGAACCAGCTGACCCCAGCAGAGTGCTTCGGAG
>JAOXYM010000004.1:15357244-15369620 GCA_028567055.1 Leptatherina wallacei | reverse complement strand
TATATAATCTGTTGTTCACATAGCTAAGGAAAATGTTGAAACTCTTTGGCTTCAACTTTTTTTTCTGGTCTAAGTGTTTTCTGAAGCCTGGGACTCAGATCCCAGAGTCGGAAATAACTGCTGGCAGCCTCAGAGGTGGTGTCTTTGAAGCCTTAACTATTACCAGGACTGATCAGAGTGCAATCAGTTGTATTAAGCTCAAAGGCGGAGTCCAAGTCTGGATGCCTGGTGGTCCGTTCACCAGGCAGACACACACACAGGGACACATAGATCTGTATCCATGACTTCAGACAGGACTTCTTTGACTTACATTAATTTCCTGGAGGCTTACTTTAATCTTTACCATAACCACTACTTGCCTTACCCTAACATTACCCTAAACTTAAAGCATGTCTTCCCTCACAAATCTAATGATTTATGATATGGAGACCTGCTTTTTGCACTCATGAGGAAGACCTGAACCCATAATGCAAAGAAATTTAAGGCCCCACAAAACAAACTACCTGGACCAAGTTCAACACTTCTATTTGTCTGACCCAAAACAAGAAATTATATATTTGGCAGGTTCCTTCTGTCTCATTCAACCTATCATAAGATTGCCCCTCATTGGTGTTTCCAAGGAAAAGAGACTGTAAACCAGGGTAAACACAGTGAAACTGAGAGCCACACTGTGAGGAAAACTTGATATGAGGCCCTGGGTGGCACTGAGGGAGGTGCAGTGGAAGGTGAATGAGAACTGAAAATGAGTATGTTTTGTCTCAGTTCGTTTTCGGTTTGGATTCCCATACAGAGAAACCCACCAAACCCTTCACCTTAAATGTTTTTTGTCAAATGTGTCACCACCGTACATCAGCAAGTGAGGAGGAAAGAAACCATGAAATAGCTGAGCACGGTCTGCCTTGAATTACTGCCAAAGCTCACTCAGTCATACACAATACAATTAAACGTACTCCTGCCTGCCAAAGAGGAAAGTAGTGAGGGGAAATAAGGGGGATGGGGGGTGACGTGTCAACAGTAAAACAGAATGACGAATGTTGTTGGTGCTAGCTCAGTGTGTGGCAAGTGCAAGAGCTGATCAGAGAGTTGAACTGCGCTCCCTTCCATCTGCCAGCATGGACTTAGTGGAAGAGGATCATGATTTCAAGTGTGTCGCTGAGCCAGAACTGCAGATCCCCCCCCCTTTCTCCTCCTCTGCTGACCACATTAGAGGTGTAACACACTGGTGGTCTTTGATTCCTCAACTTGAGAAGGGATGCCCCACAAAGAGATCAGATATAATTCAAAGCCCACCCCTACTCACTCAAAAATTACAACATGCCCATCATATCTGATGAAACTGAGTGAATCCATTTATGTGAGAATAACACTTCTGTGGTTATTCACACTTCTCTTTTAAGTTATTAAGTTTTATTAAGCATTCATACATAATTGTGATGTGTGGGTGTCCAAGTGGGCAATTCAGACACATTTTCACTTTTTTTCCAGAATATTTTAAATAAAACACAACAATTATAAAATAAAAACAAACTTTCCATAATGATTTAATTTGGACTAAATGTTTCCATGATTAGCTCAAGACACATTACTGTTGTTTTTTGTAATTTAAGTTGAACTAGGTGCTAAATGTTCCACATTTTGTTGCTTTACCTTTTATTGTAGTTTTGGGAACAAAAATACAGAGCAAAATAAGAAATTAATGAAAAATTTAAATCAGTCCAGACTTTTTCCTTAAATTGTTTCAGAATCTTTATTGTAACTCTAAGGATGCCATCCAAACACAAAGGGGTTTCTTATCAGTTAATAACAGCAGATTTAATGATTTCGGAGGATGTTTTGATCATGAAAGGTGTGACATTATTAAGCCCTGGTTATATTTTCCAGAAAAAAAGAACATTGTATAAGACATATCCAAAGTAAATGAAGAATTGCTCCACGTTAATAAGGCTAAAAATACACGTTTTTGGTGTCTCGGACATAGGGACCTCAGAAATGTATTCCCGAGGTAAAAAGTGTGTCTGTTACTATGCCTGAGTAAATTGCTAGACATAAACAACACTAGACGAAAAAAAAAAGATTAAAAAATAAATAAAAATTAACAATATGATTTAAATCCCAAAAACAAACTTGATATATTGAATAAGGATATATGTACATTGAGAAAAAGTTAAACAAAGTGAAAAAATAGAAATAAAGCAGTGATGATAATCCTTTTTTTTCTCCCTCCCTCCCCTTATCTTTCTTTTAAATAATGATGGTAGTAATAGCAAAAATAGTAATAGCAGTGATGATGACTGCAACAATAATAATGCTAATAATAATCATGATGATAATAATGATAATAACATTAATAATCAAAATCCTGGGTGACCAGCTAATCTAGTTTGGGTGGCTGCAATGTTGACAAAGGCACCCCAGACACCCCCACCCCTATCCCAATCCTGGCGCCACCCATCCGAAACCATGGCCGAGCATCCTCCTCAAGCCATGGCTAACCAGTATGTTTTAACGTGTGTGTGTGTGTGTCTGTCCTATGGTGAGGTGCAATCAAAAGTGGGCCCAGGGTACCACCTGTGCCCCATCCCAGGGGGGTGAATCGAAGCAGGGTGGCTGCCTCGCATGCCCGCCCAGTTCGAGGACACTCAGCCCCTGGACCCTCCCTGCTCTATGTATGTGTGTTTTTTTTATTTTATTTTTTAAAAAATTTTCTTTTTTAGGGGTTTGCTTATACTCCTGATCAAAATGAAGGTCACATTCTGCAGCAAAGAGCAGTTTTCTGTCACTTCCTGTTATGTAAATGAACACAAAGCTTCACATTAAACTTTAATTTGCGGCTAGAAAAAGAAAAGTTAAATAAAAGTGTGTGAATCTAAATCATTTTAACAATTTTATTGACTTGCTGAAGTAAGGACTGTTAGTGTTGCATTTCTAATGAGTTTGCAATGATTCCTTGATTTCTTTGATGATTTCTTGCATCTGTGATATGTCAGAGGGTGGGATTCTGGGTGGGGCATCACACCAACTCACTGCACCTGAGATGCTGAACAAAAAAAGGTCTGCTTTCCCAATTGATAGTCTTTCTAGACTACCTTTTCACTTCAAGAATTCTGGGTAAAAATCCGTATTTTAGAACACTTAGGCCCTGATTTATCAACGGATTGTGCCTCTTAAAACAGGCGCAAAGTTGATAAAGGGTGCAAAAACATGCTGTAGCTGATTTATCAAACCTGTCGCAAAGAGGAATGTGCCGCATAACGATTACAATAGCGCTGCAATGCATTTTGCGCTTTTGCCTTGAATGAATATGCAATCTGGGAGTTTCTGCCAGAAGGGGCAAAATACTGGGAGGAGTAGATGCAAATATATCAGCTTTGCAGCGCAACATGATTTACTAAATGTGAAACGGATTGCACTGGCTGTTTTTGCACCTATATTTAGCGCTTCTGAAAGGCGTAAACTGGCTCATAAATGCGTACAGGTGACTGCAGCTGGATGAGATGCAATGATCAAATGCTGAAGGATTGCAGAGGAGCATCAGTCTGATTCATAATATTTTCTCATGGCCGGTCGGAGGCAATGACTGAACTTCTTGAACAAAATCTTTACATATAAACAGATAATTTGTGTGAATGTTAAAATGACAACTGTTGTTTAGACAAACGTTGTCAAAAGGAGGAGCATTTATATTTATTATGTCTATAACAACTATGAATTCATTAACAGAACATGTTTCAGTTTGTGCATATACTGTACCTTGTTCCACAACCGGGTATTGATGTCATACATATTGGTCAGAGAAATCTCTTCTGTCGGCCCCCCACTTGTCTTATTTTGTGAGGTTTTGGAGCTTTTTTTTTTTTGTCGCTGTTCTCCATCTAACATCTTGTCATCTCTTCTTAACCTCATCTGATGTTCTTTTTGTTTTTCCATTTGCATTTACTTTATGTCAAATATCCTCCCATACTGCAGTCCTTCTGGTCCCATTAAGATGTCTTTGCCATATTTCTATTTGCCGCTTCCACTAATATTTCGATTTCCATTTGTTTTCCGTTTGTGACTGTCTTGTTCTCCTTCTACGTAGGGAAACATTTGCGCATCCTAAATCCTCAATTAAATTGGCTGTTTGTGCCCGTTATCAATTGTGCAATCAATCTTAGTAAATAACCCGCAAATCATGGAAACACAACAGGCGCAAAATATTTGCGGGGCATGTTATTTAGCGCTTGCTATTTGGAATCTTAGTAAATCAGGGCCTCAGTGTGTGATTTTTCAATATAAGGGAAAATAAAGAATTCAAACCTAAAGTTTTCACTGTGAATCCACATTTTCTGCCCTGGATTTTCGTTATCTGAAGTACTGCAATCCATTTTTCCCCTCTTTACTTTTTGAGAATTTGTAAAAGGAAAAGCCTGATTTATTGTTGAATCTCTTCCCCATTCGAGATGTGTTCTTTGTGTTTTTGCAGCAGTTAAACACTCTACTGTTATTGAGTCTCTTAGCTCAGTGGGCTTAGCACAATTACCCTGACACGTCCAATGGCGTCACATGTATTCATAAGTTTTGGAGTTTTCACTCATTTTTTGGGTCAAAATTCAGCAGCGTAAAGGCAGATTGGTGGATAGTGCCTGATTATGCCCTTGGGGCTGACCAGTCAGGGTGCAGTGGACTTTGTGCGAAGAGTAAGACTTGACCAAGAATGAAATTGCATGTCAAAGGATGGCTGTATCATTGAGAGTGCTTCTCTGATTTATGAGCTGAGACTTTCACCACCATCTAGCTACTAGAGATTTTATGAGGCAAATGCTTTTAACAGGTGACCCCTGGATGATCGACAGTCTGGGGTCACAGGTCAAAGAGCGTGTGCAAAGGAGTCGTCCAGGTGTGAGAGGTTGAAGGCCAAAGGCCAGAGAAGAGGTCACCAGAAAGGACACCTGCAAATCTTGATGGTTACAGCAGGGATAGCTTTGATGAGAAGACAATGTAATTGATTTGAGAGGAAAAATGTGCTGTCCAAAGCCTTTACTTATGGTGGTTTTTCTCAGAGCCCATACTGCAAAAGAACAGGAAATTAGCCAAATCTGCTATTTTTTTCTCACCTTCATTACCGTAATTTATAAAATACAGTTATGGAAAAAAAATACTTATAATGACCCTGATAAACTCGGACTCGAAATAAGCCAAATTCAGACTGAAAAGTTGAAAGTTTATTTTATAATGAGTATTGAAGAACCTGGTTTCCTAGAGATACAGTATGGGATTAGATTTGTGCCAAAAGGATCAAGAAAGACACTTTGAATATCAAACAAAAATGAAGAATTTGTGAGAGAGAGAAAAAAAAACAGTGAAAAACAAAAAAAATGTTTCTAAAGTAAAACTTACTGTCTGCAATCACATTATTGGAGCAATTGTGTAAAATCTTTGTCTTTTCTTTGTTTGACAGTATATATTTTGTTGCCAGTTTCCTGTTTCATACTTGTGAGAGTTTTGCTTTCATTGCCAGTTTTGTTTCCTGGCTCTCTCCTTTGCGCTTTTAGCACAAACTTCTCAGGTGGGAGGGTCCTTCTAAAAAAAAACAACAAAATAACTCCTTTGGGTGAAAATTCAGTGAGACTCCACTGGATCCTAGGAGTAATTAGCATGCATGTAAAATGACAACTGTCAGAACATACCTGTATCTAAATCAGTGATGCTTGGGGCCTCCGAGGGCCGATCAACATTGAATCAAGACAGAACACAGACAATATGGAGAGATTGCAATGACAGTGGTCAACCACTACAGAATCCCCCACCCACTCCCAACTCTCAGTCCTGTTGTGAGTAGCAGTGCGTCTTATGTGAACAACAGGAGAGATCAGAATTATAAAAATATTAAGTTTTCTATCTGGCAGTGACAAAAAAATAAATAAAAAAACAGGAGTAAAGAAGAGATCAAAACAGTGGTAAGTAGTGCAGATAATCCAGAAGCTAATTCAGTCTGCCCCACTCTTCATAAAAATAAATAACTTGGATAATATCAAATTAAAGCTGTCTAATTCAACTTAACTGTAAAGCTAAGCATGTTAAATTTTAGAATTCATAGGCAAGAAATCTGATAATGTACTACTAAAGTGCATGGATGAAAGTTATTGTGTGCAAGTGACGTTTATATTTTATTTTCCATGTCCAGCTTTATGTTGTGAAAACTACTTATTTATGTGCTGTATTAGCTGTAAATGTAATTGTAAAAGGGTCATATGGCAGGCTTTAGCAAATAGTTTAATCTTCTATAATGAAATTATGTTAAATCGCATTTCCCTGGTTTAATCAAATTAATATAGTAAATAATGAAGAAGTAAAATCTGACAAAGAACCTCCAAGAGTTGCAATTGAAGAATTTCATGCCGTGACGTCTTTAAAGAAAATTTTAACATGTTATTGTCATTGTTATAGGTATACAATATCAAAACTAGAAGCACTCAGAGAACAGACCTCCACCAAGCCATTGTAATCTTTTTTTTTTTTGCAATTTACTTTTTATTTGTTTGTTCAAATTGCAACAATACAAATAACAATATTAACTTGTGTAGTTCCATTAATTCCAGAGATTACATTAAACACAAACAATATGTACTACACATTCTTTAACTGCAAAACCCCTCCCTCCCATCCACCCTCCCACATTCCCCTTCCTTATAGAACACACAGATTATACCAGAATCATGATCAGGATTACAGATTAGACCTACCAAATTACCACAGATGAAAAACATAAAAATCATAATAGTTTTTTTACATCCTCTGCAGCCTTTTTCCACATCACCAACGTTCTTAGATTGGCACTATTAATACGGGCTGATGACCACTCCAGGTATATCACCTCAAGAAGAGCTTGTAGCCAGTGTTCTATTGATAATTGGTGTGGTGGAAGCGACCTAAGAACAACAATTTTTTACGCTGCGGTCAGGCCAGCCAGGCAGAGTTTACACTCTCTCCTGGCTGAGGATTTCTGAGCACAAAGAAGTCATCACAAAATATAAATTTATGTTCCCTGTAGAACATTCTAGGAACCAATCCTAACTTTTTCCTGAGTGGGGCTATAATACTAATTTGGTTGAAATGAGAAGTGAACAAGCTTTCCACAAAGCAAAAAATGTTTGGCCCAAATACGGCCCACATCTGCAGTTTTATTTGGCTCGTATTTGGCCTTGACTCACCGGCATTAACTCCATGTGAGTGTGATTGCCAAAACTTTGTCACATGTGGCCCATAAGGAAATTGCTGTAATCTAATACCCAGGCCGGCTCCTCATATTTGGACCACATCACAACACTTGCAGTGCTGTAACCGAGCCATAAGTAGCCCAGATTAGGCCCAAACGTGTCTGTTATCTGGGTTTTGTTGCGAAGACGGTCAAACTGACATGTTATTTTTATGATTGTGGTGGCATATAATCAGATTCTGTTAGTCATCATATATTATGCAAAGATGTTAAATCACAACAAAGAGTGGAAGAAGGACATCAGCTAGACTGATGGTGTTCCAGCCATTTATGCTCATAGCGAGTACTATCAGGCATGTTGGTGAGGCGATAAGTCCCTTCTTTTTTAAGTCAGCTGCAGCTTGAGGATCATCACTCAAGAGGCTATTGCTAACTTACTGGTTCTCTGACGTCACTGACTCCCTGCCCAGGTCAGAGGGCAGGCTAGGCTGCAGCGGCTAGCCGAGGGCTTGCTGTCCCAGTGAGAGCGGACCTAACAGGTAAAACTTTAGAAAACTAAACTTACCTGGTGACATGCCTGCTTGTACTCATAAGTGGCTGAAACGGCATCAGTCTTGCTCAAGAGGGACACAATGACTGCAAACAAGTTGCTGAAATGAACTGAATGCATGAAGATTAGATTAATGTGATCAGATAAGAGCTAGTTTTACAGTTGGGGGACTTTACAGAACTGATTGGATGAGATGTGGGCATGGCTATAATGTAATATTTATAGATCCTCTCCCACTGAATGAGGAAGTAGTTGGGTCTGGCAGACCCCATGAAAAATTAAAGCCATGAGAGGTTTCTCTGGCTTCAAGATACTTGGGTTAAAATGTTTAGATTTAAGCAATGACGTTTCTGTTTTGGAGCTATCGGATGTCTTTATTTACGTTTGTGGCTCTTTTTGTAGGATATTATTCCATTCGGCAACAATCCTGTCTTCCGTTGGGTTTTTGGGTGGATGGTACCTCCTAAGATCTCTCTGCTGAAGCTCACCCAGGGAGAAACTATCAGACGCCTCTACGAACAGCACCACGTGGTCCAGGACATGCTGATACCTATGAAGCATCTGCAGGCCGCCATCACACGCTTTCATCAAGACATCCAGGTGAGGCTTTAATGCAGGTTAGCGTGCATCATGCCCCGTTGTAGATATAAACTAGACCTCCTTGAGTTTCTTAAATGTTCTTTCAGGTTTACCCTCTGTGGCTGTGCCCGTTTCTGCTGCCACCAGGCAGAGGGATGGTTCACCCCAAAAGTCCACAGGCGGAGCTTTATGTGGATATTGGAGCTTACGGGGAGCCTAGAGTCAAACATTTTGAAGCCAAAGCATCAACACGCCAGCTGGAGAAGTTCGTCAGAGATGTTCATGGGTAAATTTTAAATCAGGCAAATTTAGCTGTTTCAGTCAATGTGATATATTTGCATCCCTTCTTGTGGGATTGACATGTTCTTTCACCAATATGCAGTTTCCAGATGCTGTATGCGGACGTGTACATGGACCGGGAGGAGTTTTGGGAGATGTTTGATGGACAGCTGTACCACAGACTGAGAGACGAGTTGGGTTGTAAGGAGGCCTTCCCCGAAGTTTATGACAAAATTTGTAAATCCGCCCGACACTGACCCTCTTCTTCTGTTGCCTCGTGTCACAGTAACACCAAGGTGCTGTGTGAAACTCATGACGGCTGCTAGCTTGAAGATGTCTCTACTAAAACACTGCATTGTTTCAATGTGAAAATTATATTTTCTCTTACAAATGCTTATTTTGGTAGATTGTGGAGGCCCTTCAGTCAGTGTGAGAGAGGCTGGAGGACTTTTTTAATATTCAGTCATGAATATTTTCTTTTCCCGTTCTGTACACAGATCATTTTAATGTTCATGTTCTGATGTCTGGTGCCTCTTGACCCAAACTAAATGTCCTTTATTCTGTTGTTTGTTTTTTAAGCCTAATCTTATTGTTTCCTCAAGAGCCGTAAGATGACCCTGACCAGCCTGACACATACTGGTCACTTTATTAGGTATACCCTTCTAGTGCCATGTTGGACCCCCTTTTCACTTCAGAACTGCCTTGTTTCCTCATGGCATAGATTCAACAAGCTGATGGAAACATTCCTCAGAGGTTTTGCTCCATATTGACATGATAGCATCACACAGTTGCTNNNCCTAGAGCTAGCTTCTGCAGCCGCGGATCGGACCGCCAGGGTCCCCGCCTTTGGCTGCCACCCAGCTCACTGCGCACTCGACTCCTACGGCCCCTCCCGCGGGTGGTGGGTCCACAGGAGGGTATTATTATTATTATTATTATTATTATTATTATTATTATGTGTTTATAAAATTGACATTTATCTTATTGTTTATATCAGGATTATTCTTTTCTCATATTTTTTTATATTTTTTGCTTATATTTGCATTTTTTATTTATTTTGCATTAAATTTTCTGACCCTAAAACTCAGTGACATTCATTATGTACATTCCTGGACCTGTCGTTGCCCTGCAGTGTCCTAAGAAACTGCACTTCTCAACTTTGTGCTCCAGCCTGGAATATGACGGCTGCATTTTGCTTCATGGCACCACATCACATCCGAACAATTGGATATCAACACACTGGCTGTTTTGTCATGCAGGATGGATGGATGGATGGATGGCGGACACCATGGCTGATTTATAGGCTGAAGAGAGCTTAGAGAAGAGACAGGATGTAAGAAGGATGCCGAACTAGTCTTCTAAGGGGTTGCCAAAGTATGAATATCTGCCAAAATTCAGTAGTGCAGCTTGAAGGAGAGGAGGGAAGGAAAGACTAAATATAAGAACAACTGTACAAATGAAAAAGAGAAACCAGACAATCACCTGCTACATCTGTAAAGAAGCTTAACAGAAAACATCCTACAGCCTCTGAATGGAAACATAGCTGACAATCATCAGGAGCACCTACAAAAACACAAACTAAGAAAAACATGAGTCACAAGAACAACAACTCCAACACCAGCAGCACTTAAATGAAAATATTACTGTAGCTATTCATCTATTAAACCTGCAGTACATCTTTACTGTATAAACATATGCATTAGTGAATTAGAGGCGGCATTGGCTCAGGTGGTAGAGCAGGTCGTCCAATGACACAAATGTTGGCGGTTCATATTCTGCTCCCGCCCCAAGTCAACTAGAGGCAAGACACTTTACCCTCCTTGCCTCCAGTGTTGGCATCACCAGTTTACTCAATTGTAAGTAACTTTGGATAAAAGTGTCTGCTAAATGACTGTATAGTAAAGGATGTGAGATTGAGTGCAAGTTATAAAGAGTGAGTTGTTTTCAGTAATGTATGCCATCTACGTAGTTTTTTTTTAATACGAATATGTAAAAATAATAGCTTTTTTCTTTATTCTTTGTTGTTTTAAGAGCAATGCAATAATAAGATTCCACAAAATGTAGCTGTTGTGTGTGATGAAACTTGGAAAACACTTGACAGCTGCATGAGACAAAAATGATTAAGCAATGGAATCAAAAGACATCTGCATAACACTTAGTGCGCAGCTTGGCTGCTTTGTGCTAGTGTGGCATGCAGAGCACACACTTTGCAAACACATATGCCTGCAGAGAGAGCACAGAAATTAGAATAAGATGACTTCATGACAGTGTGTCACCTAATAACGTCGTTGAAAACAAACGACAGAAAATAGCAATTCAGGCAAGTACATTTCAGGGGTAATTACAAATAGTTATAAATGGTTGAAGCAATATACACGTTGTTTTAGAGATATGTGGATGCTTATCATATATTCAAATGTTAGACGAAGCATAAAAACTATTTGAACATCTGATCAAGTGGTCTCAGAAATTTCAGTGAGCCTTTTTTAAATCTTGTTTTGGGGGTGATCAATATCTGCAGTGCTGAAAAAACATTTATGATTACTAAGACGTGACTGTCACTTATGATGGATCGACCATAAAACTAAATTATTTCATTATCAGCTTTCTCAATTTGAAAGTTTGCAAACATGAACACATCAAAAAGGAACATGATAAAAACTAATGTTAACTTTAAACCTTTAACTCTTTCTTTCCTCCCTAGTCTATTTATGTAACAACCTCTTCCTGTCACCACTTTGCTATGCCTTTTAGGCAGCAGCTAAACTGAAGGTACACAGTGTACAGAAAGGCAATGCAGCCATTAGACACAGAGCTTTGGAGAGATTAGGATGCACACAGCACACCACCACCACAGGCTGTCTCTGTACCAAACGAAGGATTAAGGCCTTGGCAATGTTGATGCAGCACCAAAAAACCCTTAGCCATGCAAAAGGCACCATAGAATTGCCAAGTAAATCTGTACACCATTTGTGTTTTACCTTACGTTGCATTGATGAGAATAAATTGCTGATTTCTTTCTTTTTTCTTTTTTTCCCTTTAAGGAACAAGCCATATTTCTTTTTCAGCACAATATTTTACTGACAAAAGTCTGTAATTCTCCACTTATGGAATAAAACTCACTTGATTTATTCATTTAATTTTGTAGAGTGCGTTTTGATACTGGAGTTGGCACTATGGGGGTGCATTTGTGTGATTGTGTGTGGGTTTGATAGAGAGGCCACATTTTTGCATTAGATTCTAATTGCTTAGCCCTGATTATTGTTACCAATCCTTTCTTTGCCAGTTAGTTGTACAATAAATGTTGATTCATTAGTCAAGTTATGAGAAGTTTTTTTTTTTAATCATCTTGAATGTTGACACATTGAAAGTTTTAACTTTCACATAAATCAAATCCTAAATAAATAGTTGATCACAGTAGGGGTTGTGGTTGATTTCAGCAGCACCTACTGTATTGGATGATGTTTAATAAGTTTCAGGGACACAGCATGTAAAAAAATCTAGTTTTTCACAGGCTGGAAGAAGGGGCAGGTCTCCAAAATTTTTCATGCACAGAGTGGCACAAATAAATGAGACTTTTTTTGTTTAAAAAAATTAAGTTTGGATTTAAGGAAACAATTAACTGGTTATTAAAAGCAAACAGCCAATTGTTTACTTATGATGAACCTGCATTGTATGGCTTAATAAACATTTAATTCTGCATGTCCACTCTGCATGTCCACTCTTCCTCGAACGTCTCCACTCTGTATATTCGGCGTGCTGCTACAGTCACT
>JAOXYM010000004.1:15308026-15320092 GCA_028567055.1 Leptatherina wallacei | reverse complement strand
ATGGATGGATGGATGGATGGATGGATGGATGGATGGATGGATGGATGGATGGATGGATGGATGGATGGATGGATTTGCTTATAAAGCAAATGAAAATATATTTTTTCCATATTACAAAGCGTCTATATTGTTACTAAACTCACAGTCTTCAAAAATATTTTAATTGCAATTTTTGCTGATTAAAAAAAGGTTTGAAAGATGCACCTGGTAATATATACATAGCTAGACTGAAATTTATATCACAAAAAGCACCAAAATCAATCTTTGCTGGCTCAAAAAGTGCTAGATCAGTCTGTAATCTGATCATACATTTGCATAGTGGAAGTGTGGCAAGTAACTTTACAGATACATTAAAATACAACAGTATATTAGGGAGAGAGGTAGCAAGTGAACAGTAAGACAGACTCAACAACAAATGGAGGTGAGGTCAGATGAGGTAAGAGCTGGATAAATAAATGTTCACAGACCAGAATTCTGACGCACCACTTCTTGCATAAGCCCAAAACTCTGCCAAGTCTACAAGTATGAGATGAGTGTCACTAAGAAATGAGGTCTGTTGTGAATTTTAATTAATCACAATCACATGTTACTATCATTTCAAAAGTATCACACAAGCAAATATAGCATGGTCAGCTAAGATAGAATGAATATATATATATATATATATAATGATTAAAATTACATTTATGACCATTATTATGCATGTAATTACCTGGTATGTGCCCCCTGCAGGTGTAATAGAACTCGCGGCAAAAGTCCTGGCAGAGCCACGGCAGGTCTGGCTCCCTGTGTGGCATCCTGTCCATGTCCAGGGAGCGTAACAACACCTGGGCATTGGGGGAGCAGCGAGCACACTTGATCTCCTCCAGAAGACGTCCACATTCTGTATTGTTGGTGGAGAAAATCTGGAGACCACACACAAAAAGAACCAATGCCTGAATAAAATGGTAGGCTGTTAACTTTTATGCCTTAATTCACATTGCATGAGCAATGTTGTCTAGGATTAGCAGACATTTAGCAACATCATCAAAGCAGAACATTATGACATCAGGACTGTCGATTCTATGTTAAATTGCCAAATCTTCACAAATTTTGGATACCCTAGGGTGTTATATAAGAAATATACTTATTAAAACTGAGCCGTTTCAAAATGTTCCCAGTGAAATCAAAATACTTTAAAAACCAAATAACATACATTGTTGCCAATAATGCTGGAATAATTTTGTTTTCAGAAACACTCCTTTACTTTTCCCATTCATATACATCTGTAAGCACCTTTGAGCAGGTGCAATGAGGTGCTTCTGAGAATATATATACTTTATCCATTAGGAATGAATCAGATTTTCTAAATCATTTCATGAGAAGAGGTAAAAAAAATGTTATTCCAACTTTATGGGAAACACTGTATTGGACCCAATCTGTGTGCATACCAGCCCATGAAATGTGTCAAATGGATCATTTGCAAACTTAGAATGTAAGTTTGAAAGCCGATGATTTGTATGCTCAAACATTTTAAGATACAACACTACATTCATACTGCATCTGTAATGTATGTTACAGATGCAGTATGAATCTGTAACATACATTAAAAATTCATACTGCAGCTGTAATGTATGTTAGTACACCTCTGCTGTCATTAAACACATACAAAAATAGATATTCTCATGCTGAAGTATCCATAGATGTCCTAAAGCTTGTCCTGAGCCCCCAGCCCACATCACAACAGTATACTGTACATGATTCATACATGTGATTTATGTTTGCAAAGTTAAAGAAATCCTCTCATTAGCTTCAAACGCATTCAAGAACAGTAAAAATTAAATAAGACACAAAAAAAAGAGTCCAACCTAAATACGGGCCTCAAAGTCTAGCTCAGGGTCATTACGCAAAAAAGTAAACAAAGAGTTAATCTGAAACATATTAGCAGGATTATTTACATAACAAATTAGCCATAATAAAACATAATGTAATCTGTTTTAGGTCAAGTGCAGCGCTGCTTGGGCAGGCAGGCAGGCAGGCAGGCCGGTAGTGTTTTGCTCTGTGTGAGGTCCATGTGTAAACACCAATTTAGTGATAGACAGGCACATCATTCCCACTCTGGTATCAACAAATTAGCAGTCTGTCGAAGTCAATTAAATCAGGGGACCCAAGGCTAACATATGGACACCTTACACTCTGGTTACAGAACAAACTGCAACTGTGGAAAAGACTTTCCGTTTAGACATTGTATGGAGCTGTGCTTATCCAACAGGTGTCAGAGTCCCTGACAAAAACCTGATGTTCTACCTGAAAAACATACTGACAACAAACAGAATAAAACTCTCACCAGAGCAGGCAGTACAAAGTACTAAAAAGAGGAGAACAAGACACTCTTGTTTATCTGAATATCTACATATAAACTCCAATCTGAAAGACATTTTTGTGAATATTATTCCTCAAACTCACAATGCTTTGTTCTAAAAGGGAGCTCCACGCTGGCTACGACCCTGTGTGTGTGGTATGTCCCTCTGTCTCGGTGCTCTCTGCTCTCATGCCATGTAGTGCTGTGGGCATGCCGGCTCTCCTGCTCTAAATTGCCCATTGATTCTGTGTGCCATGGGCTGGCACAAGGTCCATGGAGAGAAGCATTTGTGTGCTTTCAGCCATGCCCTGTGTCCATATGTTGCTGGGTTGGGCTCCAATGTTGCCATCATCCAAACCAGAACAAATAAACCTTTGTATGTTGTGTTTTGCTGAATCTAAGAGGGCATGTTCCTCAAAAGCAGGGTAAAAAATACCAATGAGACCCAGTCAATAACTTATACTGAGGCCATCTGACATGATTATAATGCGTTTTATAAAACAGATTATAAACTGCAATTCTGAGCTTCATGTGGGAGAGCAGCTGTAACAAGATTTGTTAGTATGATCTGATCTGTATAATGGCTCGAAAGAAAAACTGACAGCTCTGAGACATCAATACCAGCTCAGATATGTAGCAAATCTTTCAATGATGACAAAGTGAAATGTTGTATGTTTGTTATTTGTGTTGGGGGACTTAAAAGTGTCTATTTTTGCAAGACATGAAACACAGCTTTAAAGTAACATACTTCAACTGGATGGTTCTTCACTGTCTGCAAAATATTCAATGTCATTTATATAGTCTGCAAGTCTCACTAGTAATACAAAACATTTGCAGAAAATGTTGCGATAGCATCTGTTTTAGGCCAAGTCATATTTCCCTAAACCTAATCCACTAGCATAGATGCCTAAACCTAACCAAACAGAAAGTTAGAGCAAAAACCTAGTAGAAAACAGTGTAAAAGGAATGGTGCCTGACATGAAAAACTCCTATCTTCATCAAACCTCCAGGTTCCAAGTAGGGACTCCCTTATTCCTTAAAATTAGAAACAACACATTTCTTTTCATGTTGATGTAAAAGAAAAGAAGGATGACACTGCTCAATGACACAAATTAAAAGACTTACATCTTGTATGTCACTGTACCGTAATAGGCCTACATAAAGTTTCACACTAAAAGTTAAACATTTTTTGATTTTAAAAAAGGAAAAGGGGAAAACACACTTATTTAGATGCGAAGGATTTGCAACAGTTTATAACACACATGATCAGAAACAGAGGAGATGGGGGATGATTGAGGTAGGAAATACTACGCTTTAACAAAACACTTGTCCTCAGGGAATAGGTGTAAGTTTGCTGGCAGGGGGATATAGTGAAGAACAAACATCCTCTCAAAGGCATTAACACTTGGACAGGGCTGATGACTGGGGTAGAGTGATGTTCTCCAGCTTCTCCTATTAGTGAAACCAACAAACACAATGGTGTTGTTGTTATTCTTTTGCCATAATCAGAAAGGGCTCCGTGTGTGGGCAGTGTAGTGGGGAGGAGGAGAAGTCGAGTTCGTCCTATTCAGGTCTCCCCTTTTATTTGCATGACTTGAGCAAATTAAATGATGCAATATGGCTTTTTGTTGCAATACAAAGTGAGATACCACCCAACCACTGAATTATTCGAGTGCTTTACATGAGAATAGCCCGGTTAGGATCCAAGTTTGGTGCAAACAGTTGCATGTTTTTCGTTTTGTTTTTTGTTGTTGTTGTTATTTTTTTTTCTTACGAAGAGAAGTTTAAAACCCCTGGCAAGACTTTATTATTTCAGTAGATATTTACCGTCAACACTAACAACGGGACCACAGTTCATACAGCCAAACGGAACTTAAAACAAACAACAACAAAAACAAATAGGGCGTTTTACACTTCAAACCACTTTTATAAACGGGTATGAGACTGACAATAATTAAATTACGAAGCTCCAAGCTGTGATAAGGGAAAAAGTACAACAACACTCCTACCTTTTTGAGGAAACGGTTCAACGGTTTAGCTAGTAGCCTTCTGTACTGACAGTTGTAGCGGACTGTAGTTGAATGTAACGTAAATCGGCGATTGATTGCCATGGTAACACAGAAGCGCATTGGACACGCTGAATTAGAGTTGCACCAGTTTGTGAAAAGCACCTGGTAAACAAAATTTAGGTTGGAGAGGAACCCCAAAAGTTCTTTTAGTTTTATGCTAGGTGAGCAAAAACAAATACGTAAACCCTTTAGAGGGGGGAGAAATCATCAGCAAAACCATATGTAGACCATGTGAGTTGGTCTATCGTAAGTGAACAGAAACTGCAAATTAAAACCAAAATACAATCCATGATAATATGTGCAGACTTACTGTGACTTATATGTTACAGATAGAGATTTCACAAGGCGATCCTGCATATAAAAGGCTAGTAAAATACGTCTTTTAACACTGCAGTTAAGATGAACAATATGTCCCTGTGAGAATGTCAGACTTTTTTCAATAGGAAGCTTAGCCCAGGGCAGCTTCCTCATCCCCACATTGGCAGTCGGTAATAATCAACATAATGACAATACTCGAACGTTGTGAGGCGCCTCAGCAGTAAAATCCATTCCTTTCATAAGAGAAAACCCAACGTGGTGGATGGACTTTTAACATACCCTGGCATCCCTGCGGTGAAGGATCTGATAGGCGGCTTTCCTGGTGGGACAGCAGGACACACGAGGGTATAACCTGTGACAAACTTCTCCGCTGCTGCCGTCAAGCAGCACTTTTCGCTCCCTTTTCTTTAGCCGCTTAGGCAAGCTTCCGTCGTAACATCTTCTCCTCCTGGAGGTCATTTCTCCCCTCTCTCCGAACTTTGCGTCCCCACATTCCCACACGTTGACCGCGATGGCCAAGACGAGCACAAATTGCAAATGCTTCATAGTTTCAAAAAAACATAAAATTAGGGGGGGGGGAAGGAAAAAAAAAAGGGGGGGGGGGCAGTAGAACGGAAAAAGGAGGAAAAAACAAGATATGCCTTCTTTAAAAAAAGAAAGAAAAAGAAACCTTAACCTACAGTGCAGTTTGTAAATTTATTCAGATATATTTGTCCAAGCAGCTGAAACCGTTTACGAAAAATACAGATATATTGCTCGTAAACGCAGGTGTCCTCAGTTTAATACTATTGCTATGAGGACAGGTGTTAAAAATAAATTAGGTCAACGTTCCTTCTGATTATATGCTTTAACTCGGAAATAAAAAAATATATTTAAAAAAAAGAATAGAAAAGGAAAGCTATAGTCTACAATTATCCTGAAGAACACAAAAAGTCTAAACTCAGAGAGCCTGGCGTTCCTTTCAAATGTAATTCCTTTTGAGCACAGCAAGACAGGTTGTTCATGCACGGGACAAAACAACATAAGAATAAAAAAGTTGTCTCTCACTAAAGTCCTCAGAGCGCTCACATGTTTTCCCGTGCCCATTCCTCCTTCTTTTTAACCAGCGCGCGAGAAGAGGAGCGAGCGCGGTGACGTATGACTTCGCGGGGGCGCGCATGTGGCCACCGCGTCCACGTCGAGGTAAACGGTCACCTGGCAGAGCGGTGAAACCTGGAGGCAGTGGGTGTCCCGCTGCTGCTGACTTGCTTACCCGATCCGAGAAGTGCATAAAATGAATATTTTTTGAGTGTGGCTTATCCCTACACCATCTAAAACCTGCTATTTCATTAAATCTTGTAACTTATTCATGTATACCATGTATACCTAATCCTTCTGTTTCTTTTTTCCTTTATTTCTTTATATTTCTTTCTTTCTTTTTTAAGAAGGTAATGGTTACACATAAACTGCACAGTGATGTTCATACATGACCACAGCATTATCCATTGACTAGTTATAAGCGTCTTTTAAAGAGAAAGAAAAAACTCCTACTCAGTGACACTGGAGTCAAAACTGCAGATTCTACATAAGTTATCAAACAGTAACTTTATAGAATCTGGTGTTTTGTAGCCTACATTTACAGCTGCCTTGAAGTTTGCCTAGGCTCCCTTTCAACTATATGCAATACTTGAATAATTCTTACAAGTTTATAAGTATATTTCATCACTTTGACAGGATCCAGTGTTACATGTTGTGCTTTAATTCCTTTAAGGATTTTTTTTTTTTGCAATTAAACTAATTTAAAGTTTTCAATACAAAGGAGTGTTGTTCTCAAGGTAGTTTTGCCTAACTAAAGATTCCGAGTATGTTTTTCAACCCTTCCATATCTTATAGATGCAGGTAATGGAATCAGTATCAGAGCCAAGTCATAATGTATGCATGTAGATTAGAATAGAAAATTCTTTTTTAAAGAAGGACTAACTTTATGGGATATGCAACTCCTATTTCTGCAACTACAACTCTGGACACAGTGTTACATGCACAGTGTCACATGTTTGAATTTTTTTCTTAGTTTGGTGTAAAAGGTTTATTCTGGCAATGGAATTGCATGAGGAATGGAAAACTGGCCACAATGTGAATCAGTCATTAATCTGCGCAGCCATTTGTTGCCATACAGTACATTTTGAAAGGCATCTTAATTTAGCTAGTTTCTTGATAATACCAAACGTGGGTCAATTCTTCATCCATTCCCGTATTCACAAGACTCAGATGATAGCAATCCAAAAGGGAATGTCCAACCATGGCACTTACTGGAGAAACAACACTTTGCCCTTTTTTTGGAAACACAGAGAACCTGAAATCAGTTGGTGGCACCTGTTCTCACTTGGGGGTCCACAGCAGTCATCAGATTCCCGGCTCAGCTTATCTGCAGGAATCTGGAGCGGGTGGAATCCAAGAGGGGTTGGTTTGATTGTGGGCAATTATGGAAATGACCGTGTGTGCTATGAAGCTGTGGCAGACACTGCCAGATTTGACCCTCCACCCTTTACATTCTTTACGTTACCCAACTGGAGACATTTCAGGACCAAGTATAGCCAAAGTGCCACTGCTGTGTTTTGTATGTCAGAGGAGGGAGGGAACAGAGCAGAGGGATTCTACCGTCAACTCCGCAGTTACACAAAAGCTAGAGCTTCAAGTACAGAAATTAGTACAACTGCATTGTTGAAAATCAGGAAAACATATGGAATGCAGCTGTGGACCACAGAGGACTGCATCTGCTGGCAGAGGTAGACAGAGAGAATCCTAGTCGACAGACTGTTGTTCTAAGCTGACAGGCACCTTCTCAAAACATCTACCCCCCCCCCCCGCACACGCACATATGCATTCGTTTATGAAATAATCAGACATTTGAATAAATGTATGGCCCTGCAAACTAAGTCATTACATTTTTTATATAAAGACGAGTCTGTTTTGCTTTGATTTGACTCATTAGAGTCATTTTTGCAAATTTGAAAATAGATGAAAAAGTTAAGTGTTACTTTCCTGACTGGATACCACCTGTTTTGGCCTTTTATTTCTGCAGGGTCAGTGGGGAATTTTTCATGCACTCAGCATCTGAACCTTTGAAAAGGATATCCTAGGGTTTGATGGTTTGGTTTGCGTGTGACCACATAAGCATCAACAATATGACTCCAGAAGCTATGGTTGCCGCCTCTGCTATTTCCCAGGCCAAGGAGATGTTGAAAGTCTACTTGGTCAATTCTGTCCACTTTGTTACTGCATTATTTGGTTCAAAACCCAGCATGATAATCATGAGCACATTCAACGGGCATAGTTACAGAACTTATTCTGTAAATCTAAATGTTATCACTGCAGATGGAAGAAAAACCTACTTCTTCACACATCACAGTTTATAAGTAAACCTAAAGCTGTCTACAGTTGTTCTTAGAGGTGGTCAGCACGTGAAATTGGGTTCAGCAGGGTTTGTCTACAGAACTTAATGACTCCCATTAATTAAAAGACTAATGATGTGAACACAAACAGAACGCACTGCCTTTTCCAAAGAGCTTTAACCATGGAAATTTTCAGCTGGCGTTGCTGATATTACAATGTTTTTAGATACAAATGAATCTGAAATATCTCAGCAATGGCTGGAGGGATTTCTATGAATGTTAGGTAATTTACAGCCTTCCAAAGGCAAACCTCAATAGCTATTGTGATCTCCAGATCATTCATCAAGAGAGACCTTGAAAGAGAAGTTCCTGCTTCTCTTTCATTTTTGAAAAACTGACCAACCATCATGGCATGAAAATGTATATATACATTGTTTGACACAAACCTCCAATCCGATGGCAGAAAGAAGTGAAGGAAGCAGTTAAAAAAGCTGTTAAAAAATTATAAGTATTTTCGCATACTCTGATTATTTCAGACTTAATGGTACTCAAGTAGTGCAAATCTTTTGAAAACCTGTACAGAAAATATATACAAAGGTAGGTGTACAAGTTCTTGTTTGCCAGTAGAGGATCCAGGTCATACATTTGTTGTATGGTAAAAGCATACCATTGTGCTGATTTTACATCTCAGTTATCAATTTTTCTTCACACCACCAGTAACATTAAGTCATTAATGTCAGCCCTCTGCTAACAGTCCTTCAACCATGTGTGTAGTTTTCTTTCATGGCAGCCATCCCTCACTTTGCAGCACACAGCAGCATTGTATTACTCTCACACCTTCTTTAATGGTCAGGCTTTGGCAGTTGTATGCCATAAGGCATACAGACCTCTGAAAGTGTTCACAATGTCATTAATAGTCCTGACAACAGCTTAATGAGCCTCTGCCATCTGTTTGTGAAGGCTTCAGGGAAAAGCAAGAGAGAAACAAGAAAATCTGATCCAGTAGCCATTTCCAGCTGTATGAGTGTGGCTGATTTCCACTTGAACAGATCTAAACACATGAGGACATTTTAAGTATAGTGACTTATGCAGCGTCATCCACAGTGAGTCAGTGACTGAGCCTGGGCTGTCTGCCCGATATCAACAGTCTCTAAATCACAGGCTTCAGCCATCAAACCACACTACCTCGCCTTTAGCTTCCTTGCCCCTCCTTTCTCTGTACCACCCTGGAGTGTCCTTAGGCCTTGTTTGGCTTAGGTATACACATGGCACAAGTAAGTTAAACCACCCAGGGCTCCTCAGAGTGGTGGCATGAGACACCTACAAAGGGTACTGCATGTTGAGTTTCATAATAAGGAGTGTTTGGGGAACGTACAAGGGGCTGCTCTACCTCCCATCCTTTCATTTTCTACACCCACTTCATGGTCATGGGTGAGAGGGAGTGGGGTTATCGCAGCTGCCACTGGGTGAAAGGGGTACATCCTAGTCAAGTCACCAGTCATCCAGCCATCACAGTGTTGACCCAGAGACCAACTACCATACAGTCACATTCACCCATATGGTTAACTTAGAATCACCAGTTAACCTAACATTCATCTGTTTTTGGATCGTGGAAGGAAGCCGGTGTAGAGAAAGGCTCCAGCTGAGGTTTTGATGAGGGACCTCCTTGCTGTAAGGCAACAGTGTTAACCCCCACGTGCCCCCATGTGCAAACCTTTTACTTCACTTTGATCATGTCTTCTTCTTTTTTTTAACAATAAAGCAGAAAGAACCCAATGATTGAAGTGACCATAGTTCTGTCCTGTTACTACATGGCTAATTGACTCTCTTTTCTGCTTTGAAAGCAACTGTTTCCATTTCCTTCCTGTTTCAGTTTCTTTGGTCCTCTCTGAACCCTATAATAGAGAATAGCATAATCCCCCAAAGGGAAGTAAGAGGTTAACATGCAGATGGATGACTCTTTGTGGTCAGTTGTTTGTAAATGGTTCCATCAGGGTTAAATGGATGCTGAACTAGTACCATGTTTGGCAGCGTGCATTTGTGTGCAAATTGCAGATTCATTATAGTCAAGAATAACTGCACTGAAAATGATTTTAGTGAGATGGGATGGGGGCTGGGGGGTTAGTGGTAAATGTAGTCTGGTGTGGGCAACAGTGATGGTGGTCCCTGACTGTCAATGCTCTCTGCCTTCTTTCCTTCCTTTTATTCTCTTGTTCCCAGTACCCCGCCGTCCTCAACCCATCTGTTCCTGTTTGGCCTCTCAAGCTCTCCATCAGGTAGGCCTGAGCTCCTGAGGGCTCCTTCAACTCATGGCATCTGAATAAGCCTGGTAGAGGAGTATGCATGTTTGCACTTGTGCACCTACATTTTTCTTTGCAATGTACTGTAAGATTTGTTTCCCCCTTTTTGATAAATAAGGGGTTCACCAATGTTGTTATTTAGCTATCAAATTAAAGGCCAGTTCAAGAGAAAATATTCTCTATATTGTTTTGCACCCTATTCTTTCAGGTAAGAAGATCATGTGACATCAGTGGAATAATATTTTCTTTCTGCTACAGATTTTCTCTCACTAAGACCTAATTTGATTGTTTTGACAAAGTTTCAGATCTACTAAGCAGTCTCATTCCCTTTCTTAGCTTCTTAGCTCTAAATTATTAAGACTATTGTCTGTAAGTTTGCCCCAAATTCTTGCTTGCTTGGTGAATATGGAAGACATTACTTCTTGCTGAATATAAACATTTCTCTGAGGATTCATTCAAGTGAAAAGAAGACCCACCAGCCAGTTTAATTATTTCCACCATGATGTAGTAGTTGAATCAAATGCTACTTTATGAAGAAAATTAGTGCTTAGTTTATCCTCAATGTGGCTTTGATCAGTCTGATTTTCCACAGTAAAGACATTTTTAAAAACGTGGACATTAAGTTGTTTTAGGACTTTTAGCCAATGGAAATTCAGTCTCCACTAATCTCTTTGATTAACTGGGATGGTCTTACAACATGAAATAAAAAAGGGCACTGGAACAGTCATTCCTATGTAAGGACTTAGGTATGGAATCAGTTTGAGATGTTTCTTCCCTTTCATCCCCCATACAAAGGTCACTATTTGAGAACTGTGTTTAATTGTCCCAGGGAATTGTTTTAAGGTCTTATTTCAGAATGATGTTTCCTTGACCGATTCTTATTCTATTATATCAAAAAGCTGAGGTGAAAACTACCCCTTTGTCTAAGATCTGATTACCAAGCATGAGGCATTCTTATTAAGCGTTACCCTTTCCTGTGAGGATGTTCTACCTTCTTTAATTTAGTCTAAGGTATGTCGTCTAGAAAAACCTACCCACTTATTACAGTATATATATTTTCATATTTCCCTACATGTAATTGAAACTGGCCTCTCTTTAGTGCTTTGGTTCATATCAGCCAATGTATTTGATGGTTACTTTGGAGCACAGTCTGAAAAAGTGTAAAGAGCCAGAAATGCAGCCTCTTTTATAAGTCACATTAAACTCAACGGGACATTAATATGTTTTATTATATATGTCCAGGTGCATTTTTACCTTGCCCCTGCTACATTACTTTTTGAATCACCCAATGCTTTAATAGTTGCAAAGTCTCTGAATTGGTCATGCACAACTGCATGTTAGTCAGATATGTTTTGCCTCTTCATGGCCTTAAGATTTCATTAGCAGCAGCAAGAATTCATGTAAGAAGTTGGTCTCCATAATGGCCTCAATCATGGCAGGTTCTAGTTTGTTATTACAAACATGAAAACAGATTTCTGGGAAATATCTATTTCAAACTAAAACGTTTTATTCATTTCAAGAAACATAAAATAGCAATGAGACTGCATCAAACTGTTGTTTCTTTATGAAAATGAAATGAAATGAAAAATACTTTATTTATCCCTTTTATAGGGAAATTATTGTTGTAGCAGAGTTTTTTTTTTTCAAATAATAATAATAATAATGAT
>JAOXYM010000004.1:15291561-15307926 GCA_028567055.1 Leptatherina wallacei | reverse complement strand
TTGAAGAAGCCTCCCACTGAACACACTCTGTTGTTTCTTCACTGTGGTGTGTAGAGGATGTGAAGAATTGTCCATTAATTTGAGCAGCTTGTGCAGCATTCTTCTCTGGACAATCAGCTCCAGCGGCTCCAGAGTTATTTTTATATGTAAAATTGCAATGTTATACTCTGTCAAGAAGGTTATGAGGGCATGGATTTCATTTTTACAGATGTCTCACATGGCAAATGTTAAGCCCGGTATATTCAGACTCATCTATTTTGGTGTAAATTACAGTATTAGTTGTTACTTGGATTTAAATGTTTGGGATCCAAGGATCACTATCAAAATGGAACAACTTTTTATTTTTTTTTATTTTTTTTAAATGTCTGCTGTTTCACATTAGCACATGTAAAAACCTGATTATAAACACATGTATTCACAAACCAAGAAATTTAAGGAATTGTGTCTGAGCACTATTGCCACTTTATCTTTTTGCATAAATGTGAAGATAACCCAGTAATGAAAGTGCACGTAAACACACAGAGTGTGATTGAGCACTTGTGCCCCATCCTCCAACTTCTGACATCAGGGTTCATCTCAGACTAATGGGGTCACTGCCCTGTCTGCCACTGTATGCCCCCTTCCATTCTTCAAACCCTCCGTCACATTGACACATAGACAGACAGGCTGTCTCATGCGGCCTCAAACTCACAGATGTCTTCCATACATGTGCACAGACCAGTCTGCACAAGAAAACAAAATCCGCAAATAGTTGCAGACCTATTACCACTAAGCACTCAAAAACATAAACACTACTTCATTATCATGCTCTTATGTCCTCACAGTCATTTAAAGCAGACAAGAAATTAACAAAAGTCAGTGACCATAAACACAGGCTAGATGTTTGTACTTTCTTGTGGGAAAGATTAGTAAATCATTTAAGAAACAAAGGGTGGGTCAGGACAGTGTAAAATCCAAGTTTATCTTCATCTAATTGCAAAGATACAGAGCAGAACTTTTTGGGTGCAGTCCCCACTGTGTTACATTCCAGATGCTGATAGCAGTGTTGGACCACCAAGGATTTGAAGCATACTTACATGAGTTGAAATGTACAAAGACTTTGATATAACATTTCCGTCTGCTGTATATCCATTCTCTCCTTGTCAGATAGGCAGTGTTGTCTCTGTATGACAGCATCTCTCATATGACCATTCTTCTTTGAATGCTGTGAATGGCTGTGCCTCATTATATTTACACTTTTTTATGATTTCTGCAAATCAAAGAACATTTCTGAATCTCTGACAAATACATAGGCTTTTGTGCTGTTTGGTTTGATTTAGGTAACATGGTTATTAAAAGAACATGATTTGTCCTACACCTTCCTCATAGAGCACAATATTATCTAGTTGAAAGTAAGAAGTATTAAGGTTGTACATATCCGTAGTCAACAGAACATGCAGACTTTAATTTCTTGAAAGTGTGTTATGCCAACAAGTTTTTGAAAAAAATGTATTTTGTAAAATATTAACATCTTTTCACCAACCCCCTGATGATTAAATCCAAGAACTTCGATGTCATTAATTTTTTGGACAAGATTACGATCTCTCACAAAAGGACTCAGAGCAAAACTATCTGCACACGAGATACCACCAGCACAAGTAAAAAAAAAAATAATTTCTTTTTTTGTAATTTTGGTGAGCCAACACTTTCATTTAGGGATCTGAAAAATTGCAAGTGTTGCGTAATTGTGAACAGCAGTTTTGTTACACGAACTGGGGCCAGGACAAGCAGGTGTTTAACGTTGGTGCTCACAGACCCAAAGCATTTGTGGTAATATGTTGTAAATTGCTGTCTTTTTATTCACCCTTTGGTAGAAGAATATAAAAAAGTAAATTGGAGGCTGCCAACATCAGACCACAACTGGAATCTATATTCCTTTGACACAATGTCTTTGATTAGTAAGGTTGTTATGATTTTACAGGCCAAGACATAGAAGCCATATGGCATGTTTTATATTACGATGCTAAATGAACTGAGCCTTTATGTTCTTGTGATGTACTTGGCCCACCAAAAGAGCTCTGTGAATTCTGATTGCTGCGGACCAGGCTCGACAGTGCTGGTGAGATAAACCAGCTAGAAAATTAGAGGATGGGTTGATCATAAATCATTTGTGCACCACAGTGCAACAGTCCGATGAATTTCAACACTTGTCTCCTTGAGAAAGAATTTTTTTCCTACCAGTCTTTCACAACCTGTGGCTCACACGCTGTTTCAAGGAGGAGACTGCCGAAGTATCACTGCGTACTCCAAATATTTGTGTGGTCATCTGGATAGTACTGTGCAGTTGGATCACATTAATAATGCTCAGCCACTCTTAAACCTGCTTCATGTTATTCAATGAATGAATTAGGGCAGCAAAGGAAATGTCTTTCTATCATCGGATGGTTGCTGTTGTCTGCTTTTCTAATTGTGCTTCTTGAACATTTGGTAGAAAACTGGTTGAGCATTTGGATACCAAATCATGAGGTGCTTCATAAAAATCACAATTTAGTTTATAAGTTTATAAAATAAATACCACTCACCGGCCCTCATTTATCAAACGGACGTGGAAATAAGTGCACAACTGATCACAGGAATGATCTTACGTTTGGATCCGCGTGTGCTTCATGAAACGTTCGCATCTGACCAATCACAGCGTAAGAATGATCAGGCCTTGATAAATGCAGCAGCTGAAATCCATTGTCATTTACATGTAAAGCCCTTGATTATTTGTGGTCCAGAGCCTAGGCCTCGCCCAGTGAGACAGGAGCTGAAAGTAACTGATCAGCCAATCATCAATCTTGACAAAGTAATTGAAAATGCCAATCGTCATGTGAGGGCTTAGGCTGTTTATTTGTTATTTTCCCAAATCATTTTTTGAGTGCATTGGTGTGCACTCCAGTATCAGTAAGCTATTCTATTGTATTTCATTTGTTTTGGGAATCCATTTTAGTCTGCTTTTTTGCAAATGGGTTAATTCTGAATATTAAAAATGTGGCTGCTTGTGCTTACATGACGGTTTGAGGTTTGTTTAATAATTACCGTATCTTTGTCTTGGATCTCTGCTTTAATCATATTTTTTCCTATAAATGTTGATGTTGTCTTATGTTACTAACATATCAGAATTATTGAGAGAGAGAGGCAGAAGTGGCCTGCAGGTTAAAAAAAAAAAAACCTTTACAGATGTGACTGTCAGCAGGACTGCTTTTTGTAGGTTGTGTAAAGGTTGGAAATCACTTTGACAATCAAACTAAATCTTGCTTACATTTCTCACCAAACTGTACGTAACCTATAAGACTCATTCCGATCATATTTCAGTCAGGAACATTTTAGGTCTATTTGTCCATGTTGTACATGTGTGGGTGTGCGAGGTCTTGATTTTCTGCATTGACAGAGTCCGAAAAGTGTGAGTCCATGATACTTAAGGGATGTAATGGTTTTGTATGGGCCAAAATGGCAGACCCCACAAGTTTAAAGATTTTATTGATGTTCAAAACTTGATTTTCACATATTCATTTAATCATTTTGTTAGGGTTTGAATTAGTGAAATCAATTCATAAAGCATATTCAAAAAAGCTGTTTTTGACCAAAGTGCAGTACAAGTGTGACTTTTGAGCTACACCACCATGTGTTTTTTTAAAGTGACCATAGTTGGATGGGAGCAAGGAATGCAACGTAATCAGATATGACATACACCAACTTAGTTAGTAAAGAGCATCTGTAGTTCATGTAACCAGAGATCAAAACACCGTCTCTGGTTACATGATTTACTGTTCAAAAGAGACAAAAGAGAAAATAAAATCTATCACCAGGCTTTGGGGTGTTTTGCAGTAAGTCAGTTAAAGCCTGTTAATTTTTTTATTGTCAGACAGATTTTTCTAACATGAACAGGACAAAAGAAATCCAAGAAATTGATTCTAGTGCACTCTGTGTTGTCTTGTTTCCACAGTTGACTTCTGTGTTGTGTTCTTCTACATATCACTATGTACTGTGTATATGAATGAAATGGCAATAAAATCTACTTGCCTTGACTTGCAAAAGGGTTTTACCCTATAGGGGCCAATTTCTCATGCCCCCTCTCAACTGTACTTATCCTACAGTAATTATTTGTGATTTATTTTTGACTTCCCACATAAAGTTTCTGTGGTTGGTCAGATATTTTCATTGATGGATGTAGTCCGAGACCTAAATGGTGACACGGATTGATGTGATTGTATTGCAAGGTGCCCTTTCTTTCTGCGGAGGTGACATCAGGTACTCCCCTTCTCTTGTTATATTGATGTACTCTCTTCTTTTGCTGTTTTTCACTCCTGCACATTTCCATCATCCATAGACTCACAGCACTCTGTTTTATTGTGTTGCAAAGCACTTGTGAGCACATCCCCATATTTTGCTAAAAGTAATTTCCAGAGCAGCATGGTTATCCACAAACATGAACTCCAATCTATTTTCCTGTTCAGATTAAATTTAGTGTATCCTCCTTGTTTTGTAGAGCTCCAATGTAGAGTGAAAAGTAAGTTAAGACAGTAACACAAATGTGCACACATAAAAAACTGAGGAAAGCAATTGCATTTATTAAAACAGCAAGAACTCCAAGATCAACTCCAAACTTATGGACATTATTAAATCACTTTTCCCGCAGCCTCATTAGTGAGCAGCAGAGGACAGGAAGCCATATTTTAGCAAATGTTAGCAAACCCAAGTGTGAGAACTTCACCAGTAGCCAAACAGAGATGTGTCATGTATTTGTACCTGTCTTTTTTGAATGCTTTGCAACAAGTGTTCTAGACATTTATTACTCTTGTTGAGCCAAATGACTGAATTTGACTGATAAAAAAAAGGGGGAGAGCAGAGGGGTATTCAGAGAGTACGTCAACTTCCAACACCAATGCTTATTTCACATTTATAAAAAAGAACAGTGATCGATAAATCCTCAGTGTGTCTTAACTAATACAATATTAAATGAATTATTTGTTTACCTTAGATTCACATCTTTTCATGATATACGGTTTTCAATTGTGATTTTCATTTAAAGATTTTGCTGGCTGCTGTTTTGGCTAACTTTATGTAAATTGTGCACTTCGGAAGCATTTGTAATTTATAATATCATGAAACTATTTTTTGTGGTGCCTGGGAGTTTTACCCAATAGAGAAACAATTATATAATATCATTCTTGCTGGCCTGGTTATTTACTCATGAGACTGAAAACTAGGTGTACATTTAACTTGTACGGAGTTAAATGCAGAGTATAAGGAACTAAGTTTGTGGGAGCAGAAAAACGCTAAGCTCAGCCATTGGACATTATTTATAGCATTAGCTTCACAGCATGAAATGTATGTTTTTTTGTCCTATGATATGTCCTATGAAAGTCTGTACACAGTTAGCACAGTTTGACATTTCAAGCTAACAAAATATCACACAGCATTATAAAACTAAATACTATATTGGCACATGCATACATGAAGGAGGCAGTGATGCCAGTGATAATTGTATGGCAGGTTGTTTGAACTGGATGTGTGTGACAGTCTGGAGTTCTGACTAAATATTTACTGGGTGCCGGGACGGGTTAGAAGGCATACTTGGCCGTGCGTGCATCTCTGGTTCAGGAGCAAAGAAATGAAGGAAAACTAAGATGGTGTAGTCATCCACTAATGTCGTTAGCAAGCCACTGACGCTCACTTCTGACCCTTTTACCATTTAGGGGTCCCTGGACTGATATGAGTGTTATTGACCCAGAGGCCATGTGTGGCATGTTTGGGGTCTGCAGAATATATCCCAAGCTTTAACCTATACAACAGAGCCAATTATAGCTGTGAAAGGCCAAACAATACAATCCATCAGTCAGGTTTCTTGAGTAAACAGGAGTGGGCGGCCCATGTCCGGGTGTAAACTCCAAATCCCAGAAAAGTTAAGGGTCAGTAGAGCTGTTTGATTGTCTAATTGGGGGTTGGCGGGACTCTCTGTGTGTGTATGTGTGTGAGAGTGAGCAAAAAAAACGTAATAGAGACTGCGCATGCGATTGTGTGTATATATATTTAAATATGGGTGTTAGTGTGCTTCAATGTGTGTGTGCATGGCTGCTCAAACAGCACAAGTCTAGAGGTACAGAGACACCTAATGAATGTGTGTTTGTTCTTCAGACCCCACACACATCTGTTTATTTGAACATGGGATAGTGTTCCTGAGCTGTTTTATCCTCCCCGTGTTTGCCACTTAACACGTGCACCGCAGTGTTAACCTGAGCAGCAGTCTGCTCGACATTAAAAAAAAAAAAACATAAGTCGGCTTGACAATAATGATAGACAAACAAACTTCATCTTGTAGTTTGTGGACACAGTGTTCCCCTTCATTATTGTTCAGTCTTCATTATGAAGCTAGGTTACAATCCAAACAGCTCCAGCGTAGTCTGTGCCAAAGGCAATGGGCCAGCGGAAGATTGGCGGTCGGTTTAGTGTCAATGATGTGGTGATGTGGTTCAGGGATAGCAGCAGCAGCGGTCATTGCACAGTGGCTAAGAGCCCAGGCAGACCACCGGGGAGGAAGCCTTTACCTTTTTCCTCAGCCATCAATCACTCACATAGACATATGGATGAGCAAACACAACCAGAAGCTCATCTTCACACCTTGCCATTTGAATATACTCTTATGTTAAGGCTGTGTTATTTACAGATATGTTGAAAGTCACATTGTGCAGTATGTCATTTATACCACATCTATTGTTTGTTTGTTTTTTTGCTCTTGTGAACAATGAGTTACACTGTCCCTAAACACTAACATCAAAATATGCTTAACATGCTGAAAGTATGCTTAAAACTAGCAGCACTCAGAGAGTGCCACAGGGTGACTCACCTGAGAAAACCCGCAAAAGGCCCAACAGCCCACCCAGTATCCCCTATATTTTGAACCCTCTGAATGAATATCAACAAAATCCCGGTCAAACAATGCTGGATTATAACACCAATCTTGGACATAGCTGAACTGAATGAATGTGTCCTCGACCAGAGAATTACCAGAATTACCCAGCGTGCGTTCATTATTGAGCTCTTCACGTGCGACACAAGAGATCAATATAAGCTGACATCCAGCACTCTGTTTCCTTACTTTAGCATTTTATGATGTTTTTTTTCAAATTGTTCCCCCTCAAATAATTGATAAAAAATATAAATACATTTGAAAATTATTTAATTTTGTTATATGTTACCTCATTAGTGAATGTTGCAAGCTAGAAGGTATTTGCCATTTTTCTATTTGAAATACAAGCCCAAAGTGATCCACATGCTAATCAATGAATTATTTATTTATTGAAGCTTTGTCTACATCTGAATTATAATTTAATAAAAGATTTAAAGGGGAAAAATGGCGTCTGTAAACACCATCTTTACCATTTTGTTTTCTTGATGCTACGTCAGCAGGGAGTCAAAATGACCCTCTCTGGTGGTTCTATAGGGGGGAATTGGAATGTTGGCGATTTCTAGTGTTAAAAAAATTCCTGGATCTAGAAAATCTAATCCTTTGTTCCTTGTACAATTTCAGAGACTTCCTGAAAATTTTATCAAAATCCATCTGTTACTTTTTCAGAAAGAAAGACACACAGACAGACACACAGACAGACTAACAAACTAATTGTCTGTTCTAGAGAGAAAAGAAACCTGGAACATTTTTTTTAAATTAGTTTTCATTTGGTTCTTTTTTTGTCTAATATTTTTTAATTGGAAGTGTATTTAGATAGCATTTATTCATTATCCTGCCGAAGCCATATTTTGCCTCTATCTGATTATTTGTCATTAACTGTATCTAACATAAAGGTTCTGTCTTTCTGTTTGTGTTGCTTAAATATGTGTTTTTCTCACATTTCAGACTTTAGTGTAAGTTAAGATCTGCTACTTCACGTTGACATCAATACTGATAGATATTGATGAAAGGAATGTCTCTCCATATGAGTATTCAAATGTGTGCTATGATTTTGTATATCAATAAACAAAGTCTTCTTTTTTGTATCAAGCCAAACACCATTATACAAGTAAGACGTTTCACAGCAACATTTGTTATTCTTTGCTGGTGATGTGATAGTGTTTGCCGGGAGTCATTCCTCCTGAGTTTTTCAGTAGCCTGAAACACTCTACTTCAGCGCAGGGTCTTATTGCCCACCCAAAGAGGTTATAGGGATTCTCCACTGCCCTCTCTCTGCCTAAGTGGGTGGTCCTCTAGGGTATGGCTGAGGCACAGGTGGAGCATTGTAGGGGTGCTCACAAAAATACCCCCCCTCACTCTTTACCAACAAGCCCTCTTGCCACTTTTTTTCCACGCATGCTCTACAGAAAGGTGCTCTACATATTCCAGAAATGTTCATAAGATCAATAAAACACTAATGTTGGCAAACTGAAACCTGTGTGTTGGCTATGCTGAGGGAGAGCTGAGCACATTAATCATTCATATAGAGTGCCTGGTCTAGCAGGAAATCTGAAGAGCTTTCCTATGAGCCATTTATTGTTGTATTACATCCATAAATTGATAAATAAATAAACAAATATAATCCCACCCATCTACACTAAGCATATTCCCATGCTCTGGATCTGTAAATAATTACAGTTCTGCTAAATGTGTTTCATAAAGTTTACATGGTAAGTTCAGTGCACCCTATCAATTGTTTGGAACCCTGCAAACCACCAGCAAGATGTTGACATCTTGCAGCTCTGGTGTAGTGCATAAGACATGGATTACTTGGGACCATAATAAACAGGAGCATAAAGAGGGATCTGTGCAGAGTGAGTGCCCTGTTAAGGTTGACTCTTTTCAGGCCTCCTTGTCTTGATATCACTGTGTCTGTCTCCAACTTTCTGAAACAGTTTAAACTCGCTGGATGAGTAGTGAGGCAAGATGTAGTCATGCTCATTTTGTACAACTGCACTATGAGACTTTTTTGGTGAATAGCTGCCAGCCACCTGCTCATATGTGTTAACAGAGTGAATTATTGTTAATGGTCTGGACCACATTTATGAAGACAGACAAAGAGCACATGTCTTAATAAGTTCACAATCCTTGGATGACAAGATATCTTACTGTGCAGTTGACACATTTCATAGTTCATTTAAGAAACATATTCATGCAGAAAAAAAGTAGGTGCTCCCCATGGTAAAAATGCATGTACAAAACATAAATCTCCATGATTCATCTACCTCTTCCTGCATTTGGTTAAAACCAAAATTTCATATTCAATTGACCATTTATGCAAAATCAAGTGACATAGAAGTGTCCCCTTGTTTGCTAAAGCAGAGTTCATTATGCAAATATACATTAAAGCTTTTTTACTTTTTGTTGTATATGTTACTTAAAAAAGGTTATGTGAAGGCCAACAGATTTGACAATGCTGCCTTACTTTCAGTAACAGGTATTTAAGACAATGACTGGAATGTCAAAGAATCAGCCAACTTCATGTGAGGCTATCAGAGTTCCTATCCTCTGACGTCTCACATAACTTCCTGCCCAGATCTTTGTGAGGGCCAGATGGTTACATTGGCCACTGGGGAGAGCAAGAAGCCCAAGGAGACAGTTTTACAATGTGCAATTAAGAGACAGATAAAGTAAACGCTCAACAAAGCAAGGCATTTCCAGATCCCTGCCTTCAAGACTTTGATAAGGCAACAAGCTGCATTCCCTGGTCAATTTACTGTCTTCAAAATTGAAATACCAGTGCAAATGGACACTCTTATTGTGGCTTGAATGAGAGATTTTTGTCTCAGTTTAATGAGGCTCGAGCACTGTAGATTAACAGTAAAGAATGCTTTACTGAGCCAAGTGAGGGAACCATCAATGTGAGCTTAAAAAGCAAAGCACTCGAAGCTGGCTGATATGTTTTTTTGCTTGGTCACATGCCAACTGATGCTAGAGGGGATAGAATTTCTTAACCAATGAGCCTGGCTCCACGTATTGCTACAATCTGAGTTCAGCCTGTTTTGTTCCACATTAACATTTCACAGAAGATCAGGCGCCTGCCCTCTGTGCTTTACCCCAGGGAGCAAGAATCCCCCACAAACTGACACTGATACAATCTCCAGGTAATGGTTGCCAAACTACAAGCCAGGGGGTGTCTGCTGATATACTGTTTGTGTGTATGTAAGTGTGTTTAACTTGAAGAGCTATCCAGCTCCTCTGGTGTGGTCACAGGGCCAAAGTTCACTCAGGAATGTGTGGCCAGGGGTTGAGAGGTGCTACAGCCTCCGTTAACGGCGAGGGTAGAGTTTCAACCTTCACCCTCACCCTCACCTTTTTCTTTGGCTGCTCTGCCGCTTACATTTTTCACCATGACACACGTGTTCACCCCCACCTTTTAATCAGGTGGCAGAGGCTTGAGGAAGGTGAAGAAAGAACAGACAGCAAAGCTGGAAAGAGGGGTCTTAGAAGTCCAAATAGTGGTCTGGTAGCATACATCAGATACATTTGATCTTTTGGAGAAAGTTGATTGAAAACTTAAATTAAAAGGCTGAAAAGAATGCTATGCAGTGTGGTTATCACCGTGACATAAATACGGTACATAGACTCAGTAGCTTAAGGTCTTTTTCCATTAAGACCAGCTTGCCTCAACTCAAGTCGACTTAGCCCAGTTTCTTTTCCATTACAGTCTAGTACCAGTTCTAAAGTGGGCGGGGTTGGCGTGAAATCCCTGTGATGTCATCAGGATGTCATGATGTCATCAAATCCCTGTGATGTCATAGTGGAAACCCTACAAACTGAGTTGAGTCGAGTTGAGTTGAGTTGAGGCAAGCTGGTGCTTATGGAAAAGGGGCATTAGATGCATACTCTCTCCTATGTTTGGAGTCTATAACTGTGTCCCAATTCAGGGTCTGCATACTTCGAAGTGCGCAGTCTACTAAGGCTACAGCGGGCTCCGTAGGCTGTGCACTTTGAAGCCATTTATTCGTTCATGAAATGAGACAGCCTACCTAGTGTGTGAGAATTTCCCATAGTCCTCCAGTCTCCTGTTGCATAGCAACTGCAGATATGAAAGCATTCTCATTCTTCCCGTTAATTCCTTACAAATCCACAAATATTAGATATTACACGGTTTTAGTGCCACAGTTTAACTAACTTAAAGTTTCTTTTTATATTCTGTCACATCTGTAAAGTAAAAGAAATACGTATGCTTAAAAATGTCCTCCTCTGTACTTTGCTGCTGCCTGTCATCAGACCCGTGGCTTTGCCTGCCAGCTTGTTCAAAATCATTTATGGAACAAAAGAGGCCGCAAAGGATACACCGCCAGTCGCCTTCGTTACAGGTCAAACAGAGTGCGGGTATGTAGGCTGGATTCGGAAGCTCCTTTGGAGGCTTTCAAATTGGGACATTACTTGGCGCTCCGCTGTGACGTATGCAGCCAACAAATCCGCACTTCGAAGTGTCCAGATCTTGAATTGAGACAGAGCTTATTTCGATCATTTATCATGATGTCTCTATCATGAGTTTTTACTCAGTCACTTCAGGACTTACCTAAACTCTGTTAACAAGGTTAATCAAGAATAATGTAATATAGCAGTGACAACAAAGGAGAAAGGCTTCAGATTGTATGTTTGGAGCAACATTCATAGTTATGAAGGTGTGCATTTGTGACATGCTAAGCATTAGCTTGTTAACTGATATGAGTGCAACAACATATATCATAGTTTTTTTTAAACTTTATCTTAGTATTAATCAAATGTTCAACAACAGATAGGGCACCTATTAAGATAACTATTACAATTCAATAAAAAAAAAGCCAAAAACATAACTTTGAGCATAAGACCTCTTATACACTAAGCCAACAACTGGCTGTCGGCCATGTCTTGAGCAGTGAATGTCTGTCTTTGGCCTGTGCATGTTGATGACATTGTCAAACTCTATTGGTCTAGTTTTTTGCCCAATTTAACTTGTAGAATCAGTGTTCCCCATTGGTCGGAGTGTTCACTCTAGTGGGTTGTTCAACGTAGCAAATAAATGCAACAGAAGGAAAGTGGGGGTGAAGATAGATGACATTCAGTGCTTGAGTGCAATGTGAAAATGGTTTATCGGCAATCAGACCCAAATCAAACAACTCTGGAGACAAAGATATAGGTTTTAATCAGCTCCAGCTCGGCTCAGCATCAATATGAATAAATCACGGTAATTTTCACTGAGGATGATGCAGTCAGAACAACAAAAATGGGTATAGCTCACATTTTTTCAATAGAAACGCACATCTAAACAAAAAATATCTAACATGGAGGCTCTGAAACTGACAGCAGCAAAACAAGACTGGACTTCTTTTTTATAACTGTTGTTGAGGCAGTCAGAAGTTCAATATTGTTGCGTATGGCTGATGTGTCTCCAGTCTGCAGTTTAGTTTGATTATTCTTATTTCTGATTAATCAGAAACTGTGTGGCCCAACACAGCCTGTAGGATACAACATAATGCCACCCTTCATGATGTCGTAGTAGCACACTTGTTCTTTGGGAATTATGAGGTATACTGGACCAGTAAATTGTTGTTGTCAAAGCACCACTGACAAACCCATCACAAAGTGAAAAATTGTTTGATCGTCTTCTTTTTGCAGGTGTACTAGCCTTTAAAAACCCATTTAAGCTCACTGCTTATACTACGAGGCTATTTTCTCAACCTGCCACATTGAACAGAAATTAGACATTTTGTAAACATAATTTGAAACGCAAGAGACTTTTTGTTTAGTCTGGGATAGTAGCTGGAACTCATCGTGTTGTGAGCTTTGACCACACCAAATGTAATTAATGGTTCAACATTTTCAAATGAGCATCATGATCTAATATACAAGAATCATTGAGAATTCTAGTGTGAGATAACAGAAAAATGTTATTGAAGAGGTAAGAGTTTTGGATATTTAAATGTGAGACTTTGCTGCCTTTGGAAATTGAAGGACTCAAGTTCGTTATTTTGCTTGCCTGGATCCACAAACGTCTTCTGTTTTTGGCAAATGCTGTGATCCTCATGGAATATTGAACAATTTCCATTCATATTTTTTGCCGGTTGGCACAGCTAACTGCCTTGTCATCTCTGTTCAGGAATTTATCTCTACCAAATAAACTTGGTTCAGCACCACTTCCTGTTCTCTGGTTGCTCACACACCTCTATGATGATACAACACTAATACCTATCAGGGGAAGTGACCTATTTCAGAAGAACTGCGTCACCACTGCTGAATGCATATATATCCTACCCTGGGAATCTTTACCTTTGTGTTGCTATTTTGATAAACTCAAAATACTCTAGAAGGAAGTTATTAACTTTTAATAACTATAGAAATGGCCACAGAACTATCAATTAAACTTTCAGATTTGGAAATCATATATAGAACGGCATAAATGTTATCATCTGAATGCATAAATCTTATAAATATCATAATGAGATAGCTTACAAACATGGCTATTCAAAGCCTGTTTGAAACCTTAGGGTAAACCTCATTACTGCCACCTCATAAAGTAAAAAAATTAATGAAATAAAATAGTATTAACCCATGTTAATAAATAGTCAAATGTAGGCTAGTACTATTAAAGTAGTGCAACTAATAAAAACTGTGTCACCACCAGAAGAGATTTTTTAAAAAGAAGATATCCATACCTATAATTGAGCATGGAAATGTGACTGGTGTCCACAAACCTACTAACTGTTCCTCTCTGTTTTAGTGGTTATCTGTTCAAGTAATGTATGGTATTTATTGGTGCATCCTGCAAATATGTACCCAGACAGTGTGTGATCCTCAGACAGGACAGAGTTTCCTCCTCTTGTAGGGAAGTCTTGTCTAAAGGATCAGTCTGGCGAGGTCATCCAGACAGAGAGAGGGAGAGGGAATATCTCTCCTTTATGATGCTTTTGAGCCAGAGCTTTCTCTTTTTTACGGTTTCAGTTTTCCTTCACTATACTTAATCTTTCCTTTTTAGTCCTTATGACTTTTTTCTAGTTTGTTTTTATCTTGTTTTTCTGTTTTAGCAAAACACTTCTTGTGTTCTTTTTTTATATTATGGAATTAATTTAACACTATTTCCGATTCAGCATTCAGTCTCCTGTTTTGTGTGCCTTTACTGGTTTTCTTCTTTCTGTCTCACTTCCTCTGTCTGTCTCACTGCTGGTGTTTTTCTGAAAAATAACAAGGTCTGGGGTTGTGCGTGTGCATGTGTTCTGCACTGGCTGCATAGGCTGGATGCTCTGGCTGCACTGGGTTGGCTTCTTGTGTGGTCCCCCGGCAAACTTTATGATTTATTCAGCTAAAGGCAGAGGAGCACGACCCCCAGTGACCACAGAGAGAGAGCTGCACGTGGGTTTAATGATTTCACCACAAAAATGTCTGCTATGGCTCAGCCTGCATGGAACCCAGAGCACCCCCCTCTTCACTCCCTCCCCCCTGCACCCTCAATTGGACGGATGGGGAGGTGGAGGGTTGAAAAGAGAGCTCGTCTGACCAGCCTAAGTCATTACAAATGCTTACTGCTACACATCTAGATATAGGGATTACGAGGAACAAAGAGGATAGGTAGAAAGTTGGATCTGTTTGGCATGTTGCAAATGTTTTAAACTTCTGTCTTTCAACAAATCCTCAGTTATTCCTCTGTTTATGTTGTTATTCTTTTTCACACATTCTGGATATTTTTCTTTATCCATCCAAGCCTCCTGCACCTGTATTTTTGCCAGTGGGAGATTTCAGAGGCATTATTGAAATGTGGGCACTGAGGATGATGTAACCAAGCTTTCATGAACAGAGGGCAAAAATAATGGAGTGGGGGGGGGTAAGGGAGAGGACTAGTGTTGAGGTGGGTGATGTGGGGAGGGAAGGGGGGGAGGTGTAGGGTTGGCATATTATTCTGTGCTGTTGTCCAGGTCTGCTGGCTCAAGAGAGTGATTATGAGGGCTTGGATCTGGATCCTCTCTGTCTGTTTGGCTACAATTCACCAGAACAAGATTATGTCATTCACTGGGATTTGGGAACATTCTTCATAAAGAGACCAAATCAGAAGAGCAAGCCCAATGATATTGTCTGAGTGTAAACAAGCCAGATAGCTATAGTACTACTCCTCTTTCTGAATCAGCATGAGTTGGTCCATATTGATGGTTTAATTTACTGCATCAGAATAACCTTGGTAACAAGTTACTCAGATGCCAAGGAGTACTAATATTTGTTGAAATTGTCTGGGGTTCCATCATAATTTTTTCAAAGTGCATTTTGAAACTCAAAGGGACTTGAAGATGTAGAGCAAAAACATTTTTACAATGCTTGTGGGGGTTTTTTGTTTTAGAAAACTGTCATGGAACACCATGGCAGCTGGAAACATCTAATGGAAATTAATTTGAACATACTTATCATGTAACTCACCTGGCTGACCGAATAAGTCTTCTATTCGAAATTACCCATAAAAACCTCCATCAAACTACCATCTAGAAGTGACAGGAGGGAAATATGACTCAAGGAAGTGCTCAGCAGACATCATTCTCAAGTGTTTCCTTAAATCAAGCCTCAGAATCCCAATCAGGAGGCAGGACGGAATGGTTACATGCAGTGCTTTCTATCATTTAGGCTTTCATGACCCTTGATCAAGTCTATGATAACATTTTTCATTTATGTTATTTATGTCGCTAGGAGTGAGTGCGAGTCTGATTGAATGTTTGTCACTGTGTTGGTTCTGTGATGGACTAGGAAGAGCTCCAGCTCCCCGCAACCTTGCATTTGAATAATCTGTTTTCTCAAGATAACAAGATAAATTATCCTGTTATCACGAGAAAACAATGATAAAAGAACATGTGAGCATGGCCGCTCTCTGTCTTCCGTGCACAACCAATTGTCACATACAAGATGTTTAAAGATCATTTTGGCCAGAACGAGCAAACAACTAATGGGGTTATATTTTGGAAGACAACAGTTTTAAGTGATCACTGTACCATCAGTTGTTTCAGTTTGTCATTTTACATAGCTTAAACTCATGGAAAACAAATGAATATAAAGAAACAATATACAGAGTAGAACATAACTCTGACAATCCCTCTCCATTTTTCCAGAGTATTTAGCCAAGGTGACTGGTTTTGTCTTGGTCTCCTTCAAAGTTTTGTTTCCAGTTGGTTACTTCTCTGTTTATTTCACACCACCTAATGGAAAGAAACCTCATATGTAATTCCCATTAAGGGACATTTCAAAAGTTTGTTTCAAATTCATTTTGCCACAGGACTGAAATAATTGTTTTGTTTTGGGCTGTCTTGTAATCTAACAAAATTAAGTTTGTTGAACAAAATTGCATTTAAATTGTGCTTAAAGGGGACATATTATGCAAAAATCACTTTTATAAGTCCTTGGAATAGTCTCTTACAATGTTCTAAGTCACG
>JAOXYM010000004.1:15261530-15272372 GCA_028567055.1 Leptatherina wallacei | reverse complement strand
CTTCCTGCGCGAGAGCGTAAAACTCCTCCTACCCCTTTGCCGTTAAGTCTGCATCTGAAAACCCTCTGCTGTAAGGGTTATTCAGCCCTTCCCCTTAGCCCTACCCCTCGCCCCAAAAGAGAATCGAGACACCCCCTTGGTCTCTCGTGAACGCGCAAAAACGGAGGGGTAGGGCTAAGGGGGAGAATTGAGATTGGGCCTTAATCTGGTATGAACACAACTGATAGCCTGTCAGTAATGATGGAGTCTAGTGCTGGCGAAGCTAAAGTAGGGGAGCAGTAGAGAAAAAAGTCCAACCTACTGAAAACTGGCCTATGTTTTTTGTCATCTGGGTGCCAAATTAGAGTGGGAGGGGAGACGAACGGGGGGAAGATGAGGTGAGTGAAAAAGAGGGTGCAGATGGACCACACCGGCTGACTAGTTGGACTAATGTGGACATTTTCTCTCCATGGTCAGATATTTACTCTTAATTAGCTGGAGGAATGCAACGCATGAGAGCGGAACAGATACGTTACCGTTTTGGCCGGAATTTCCTTTCCTTCTGTGGCATGTGCTGCTTTAACCTGATTAGGTATGGCACTTATCAGAGAAGATGAAAGCACTCGGGAGATCGGTGATGCATTGCTGGACACCCCGGCTCTGATCCTACTTCGCCCCAAATTTCCACAATGACCTTCCGCACGGTCATTATTAGTTGCATACTGTGTCTCGATACCAGGACATAGGGTCTGTGATTAACAGTAATACTACTTCTTTGACCTCAGTGTGGCATTTGATATGAAATCAGATCAGAAAAAAACAGGTTTTGTGGGAAAATGAAAATGAGGAAATGGAAAAACATTAAATGAGCTAAACAAGGCTTACGGGGTGGTGAGAAGGGTGCTATTGTTAGGAAAAGAGACCACTTTTAATATGTGCATATGTAAGAGCTTCAGTGTACCGATCCTGATGGAAGAAAGCTAAAGCAGACTTTGTGGTCACACTCTAGCATTAACCAAAGATGTAGCACTGTTTGGTGCTAATGGGTCAGAAGGCTTTTACATAGCAGATGAAGTTATAGACTTAAGTACAGAAGGTTATATAAAGCTAATTTGCCTGTACTGTTATTTTCCCCTTTCAGGAGCCAGGAAGGTCGTGGCTCATGTGCAGTAATCACCCACTAATTGCAAAGTCCCTGGTTGATCAAACACTTCATTAGTGTGATAACCTTTATGTTGAACCCTGCATTTTCCCTACTCATAGGTAGTTATAAATTCATCTGCTAAATAAAAACAAATTCAGTTAGCTAGCCAGTATGTGACGTGGCTATGTCTATCTTTTGTAGTCTGTAGTGGTAGCACTGCATCTTAGCCACACTTAGCTAAACAATATCATTTGTCCTCAGACACTGTGATCACTTAACAATTAAACTGTACTTCTGCTTAAATTGTACAAATCTAATGTACCATTTTATGCAGTCTATACAGAGAATGGAAAGATGACATCGCACATTGGTTTGTTTTGATGCTACATTGTACTCTCAGTAGCTCTGAGGATGTCTTATGTATGTACAGACCCTGAATTCTGACTTCAGGATAGTGTTTTCATGGTCAAACTTTAGGATCAGTCTTATTTCAATCTATTTCTCATCATCACCAAATGTTAAACAAATCTGTCGGCTGCAAGTAAGAAAAAACTAATTTTCAATGGGTTTTGATATTAAAACACATCTTTATTATCAGAATAGTTGTCTTATAAAATCCACAGATTCCATACACACATTGCTTAATGTATTTTGAAATACCATAAGTATTTTATTTTGATCATTATTAGCCAAAAAATAGGGATTACATTTTTTCAAGGGCTCAGATTTTGGCACAATTTAACTTCTTGATCATCCAACCTTGTATGTAGCGGTGCAGTTCAAAGAGGTCCATACGTTTTCCTCTTTTCTTTTCTATGTCTTGTTTATCATATTTTACCTTTTTTTGAAAAAACCAAATCTAACCAGGTATCAATGGTTGTACTAGGAGGTAATGGCAGAGCATTGCTTTCAAGATGGCACTCCCATCCCAGCGTACAACACAGTGGAACGCATCTTCACAATCTCTCTTTGAGATACAAGTACAACATACGTCTTGTAGTTCTATGTGTTACAGTCGCCATCCTGTGGTATTCAATGAGATACTAAAGGACTGTGCTCTGTAGTAAATTAGATATTTAGATTTTTTATTTTGTTTCGTGCATTTCTAATGCTTGAACTTTGTTTATATCTCATTCCCAGATCCAGTTGATGCTGTCGATACAGGTTGAGACAGCACATTTCTTTAAAAGAGTCGTTCTCTAGAAGGACTTGGAAAGTGTATGTTACCATTAATTTATTGACACCAAGGAGCAAATCAGAATCTGGTATTTTCAACCAGACAATGGTATGGTATGAAAACATGAACATTGGTATTTGAAATTTGTGCAGAACATGCAAACAACATTAATTATGATTTTTTATCTGCATTTCATATTGATATGGTACAAACATGAAATTAGTTGAGAATATGTGTTATCTTTATGCACTGTATGGACCTGGTGGTTCCTTACCAATGGGGTACTGAATTGAAGCTAAACCTATATTTTTTTAACACAAACAAAATCAATCACTGACTGTCAGACAAACAACCACTGAGGTGGAACTGAATTATTACATTCCTTTCTTATCAGTATATATTTCTGACCTAACTGTTTTTTCCTGTTCAAGAAAAAGTTCATGACCATTGTTTTTACACTAAACAGTGTTCCAGTCCCTCTTCTTTCTCTGGTTGTATATACCCGGATGAGAATGACGTAAGATTTTGCTGTTGTTGCCACATGCCATATGAGAACTATCATTTCTGGATACAAGACCTACTTCTGCTTGTAGCCACATCTGTGCACCTTCTGTGGTGGGCTCTGCCTTCGGTGGGCTTTAGTTAAGTATGTGTGCACATAAATCAAACAAATACGCAATACAACCATACTAACTGACAGTCAATCAATGCAATAGCAACAACAAACATCTCTTTTTGTATTGAATGAACAAACTCTATATTTTCAGCTACTGGTCACATGCACAATACATCCTGTACCTGACATGACCACACCATGAGCATTATGAGTGCCTTGAGCATGAGTTGATAGTTGCACTAATGACGTGAATGGATAATGTGTAATGTGTGTTACAGTAAATGACAATGAGGTAATACCCCCTTATTTTAATTTGTACCTCACACAGAGCTTGTTCCCAGTCCCTATGTATACTAGTCTCTATCAAACCTACACACACATATTCCCACTGATGGTCTGTTTTTTCTTGGGAGTTACTGGAACAGGCCACACTAAAGTCTAGAAACAGAAGGACATCCAGCCTCACTGCCTCCAGGTCTCACAGATTCACTGATTGACCTGATGAAGACCAAAGGCTCCCAATCACTAAGTTAGTCTGCATGTGACTACAGTATGTGTGTGGGCATGGTAATGTGTATGTCACCACCTGACCACACACATGGTTTGGATAAAACATTATCATTTGCACGTTATGCTCCTGTCAATACTCCAGAAACTCTGTAGCCAAAAACCTGTTGTCTTCCTTCTTTAATCCCACGCAAGAAGGCCTACATCAGTGGTCTATCAAGCATTTGTGTGTATGTTTGTATGAAAAGAGAGAGTTTAGCTGCACTCTTGTAGTCATTGATTCTGCATAACTGACTGTTGGTGTACAACTTGCAGTTATTTTCATCATTATCTTTTTTTGCAATCAATTCCTTGTTTCGTCTACATCAGAAAATTGTGAAAAATGCCCATCTCAGTTTATAAGAGGGCAAGGTAATTTCCTCCCAGCAGCTCCAGATTGTCAGCTGACGCAGCATTAGCACTAGTTAAGCAGGGGTGCAAAAGTCAACAAGGGATAAAATAAATGATAATCAGTTGTGGAAACTTTCCAGTCCTATTGTAAAATCCCTCCACTTAAATTTATGTGAGATCTAGTTAAAGGCAAGGCAAGGCAAGTTTATTTGTATAGCACATTTTCAGGTTCAAGACAATTCAAAGTCCACATTATAATCTGATGTGCTATATTTTGGTGTCTGAAAAGCTTTTCAACTCCAATTACCAGTTTTCTCCCTCAAATGTTCTGTCAGGGCAGTATTTGATCAAAATTCAAACTAAACTCAAAATGGCAAATATGGTTGGCATTATTAAAGAAAATGCAAAGGTATAATCTCTCACCCCTGCTCGTCCTCTAGTGCTTGGTCTTTTCATTCAGCTGCACTTTGTAACTTCCATTTTCATTCACTGTCAAATATTTTTTCATTCTGTCATAAGGACTCTAGTCCAGTCATCTTGTTGCCTGCTTCTTTTCAGTCCAATCAGTTTGATCCTCCATTCTTTGAAACTCTCTTCTGTTCTATTGGTACCTCCTCAGGTTGACCTTTGCACAACCTACCTGCTCCCCATCTCAACCTCTTTATTATCTGAAAGGAACCTCTTCTACAGTATCGACTACCTCCAATTTCTGCTCATCCACCACCAGTACCTAGATTCCAGGCCCTGTCATATTCCCTTCCTTCATTCAATTTACCAGTCCATGAAGATGATGTTTAAGAGTGTAACTAGAAGCACTCAGAGAGTGCAGACCTCAGCCAAACCATAAGGTGACTCACCTGAGAAAAACCCCCAAAAGGCTCAACAGCCCACCAAGCACCCCCTATATTTTGAACCTTCTGGATCATGTTGATATTCTGGATCTGGTGATCCAGAATATCAACATGATCCACGTTTTAGACATGGCTGCACTCAGGGCCGGACTGGGACAAAAGGTTAGGCCAGGAGTCATACACTCACCCAGGCCACCAAAACTCATATCAAGCTCAATATTCTGTATAGACCGACATTCACACATAGCTATAAGCCACCAGTCCAGGGCTTTTTCTGGACTAGTTGTACTCTCAAAAGACTCGATACAACTATCCCAACAGGACACCATTATTCAAATCATGATATCATGTTAATCTGAAACAACCTGATTGGGTCATTTTGTCAGCAAATAATTTAGATGCTAGTTTAGCATCAATATAATATGTTAACACCAATATTCACTGCAACAGTAAAAACAAGAATTGGTCAAGAGCAACTTCACCTGATTCGATTCAACTAACATTAGAAAATGAAAAAGTCAACTCAACTAAGACAGATAAAAGACTGTCCAACCTTAAGAGGGGTTCCCAAAACTTTTCCATGCAGCAGCCCACCTCTGGAGGTATGTTTGGTCCAGCAGCCCCACCAAATATTCCATGCTGTAAAATGCTCAAGTCCCATCATCTACAACCAGATAAACACACTGACACACTCAGCTGTTCCGTTTGCGCACTTTGCTTGTGTTGATCCTTTTAAAAAAATATTACCGTTGTTTTGACCAATTGCCTTTATTAGTGACAACTGACCAGCCCAAATAATTTTGTATGTGCACAGGTGTCAATGAATGATGTGTATGCTGGTAAATTTTTCATAAGAAAATATATCAGTGTGTCTACATTGATCCAAAGCACAACACAGTGCAGTATCACAAGATAGGCCTAAAAATTTAACCATTACTAATTCATTTTCCAGCTACAAGACCTGATAACATGATGAAGAGGACTCTTGTGATAAGTCAGCTCTGCTGACTTCAGAAAAACATCTTAAAGGTGGTTTGAATTTGCAGCAGTTAATCATTCAGCAGATTTTTATGCGATGGATTGTTAGTTTAACCCCCATCCTGCACAGTTTTCCACAGTCCTTTTGACACATGCGCGCGCACTTGAGATTAATTGATTCCCTACTTTGCTCTCACTTGTGAGTGGTTATGACTTAGATGGTTATAATATAGGGTTAGGGTTGGAAAAGTAAACATTTATATGGCTTACACATTTTCATACTTGTGGGTGGTGGCTCCCATCACATGAAGCTGACCTATGCAAAACAACACCCCAGTGATATGTTACTGTCTCACAATGTTTTGGCTTTATAACACAACATGTGAACAAATGTTCAAATTACACATTTTCTGGTGAGACTAGGCTAAACAAGCTGTGGCACTATCGGTATTCTTTGGCTGGCACTGCTTACCTTCCATCTCTATAATCCCAGGATGCAGCTGACAACTGTAAAGCTTTTTTAGACCTGTCTGTACCACACACCAACATTTCCGCCTCAGCTTTTTATGTTTTTACAATAATGCTCTTTTCCTGGCAGTTTTTGTGATTATAGCCGGCAGGCAACACCTTTTCTCTTCTTTACGCATGCCTAGAAACTATTTATATTGGAGTTTCTGACGTTTCACTTCCCCATCAAACAAGGTAACAATGCCAATACTGTAAGCTGCTTTCATTCATCAAACACACCGGCATCAGCTGAGTGATAAATCCACCCAGCAGTGTGTGGGTGGTATGCGCTGTGTTCTCTGGGTGGTCATATTTGAGAGATGTGAAGTCCAGTTAAAGGTGTATAATGTGGAAGCATTTTCATTCAGCCTGTACCACATGTAAACAATGTTTTGAGGTAAGCAGTTTTTTTGCAACACCCGATGGATATTTTACAAGCATTTTCTCCATAATGTCTTTTCCAAGTAAGTTTGAAATTTATTGAATTCCCTTTTAAACTGTTTACAAGTAGAGATCAATTCTTGCAGAAAATTTCTGTTTGGCAAAAATATTTGCTTTGTATTGCCTAAGTACAGGGTCTAATCAAGCTTGTGCCAAAAGGAATTTGTTTTGCTAATGCACTCCTGTTAAAAACACAGAGAAAGATTTCTTCAGTACTGGTGACACTGCATATAAGCAGCTAATGGATCAGAGAGACCCTTTGAGAGAAATGACTGACAGAGGGCAGCGGGGAAGAAAGAAAAGAGCGAATGAGTGTTCTGGCTTCTTGACCTCTTAGCACAAGAAGTTTTCTAAGTTCAAACTCCAGTGATTACAAGCTGTGCTGGTATTTAAAGTGGACCTACTCCCCCCTGACCTCCCCTCCTCTGCTCCCTCCCCCCGTTCACTGCAGGCTCTTGTGAGTTGTGTGTGCAAATGTGGCAATGTCTATAACTTCAGTATGAAAGTAAATTTTACATGAATCTGTGTATGTGTGTGCATGTGTTAGGATTTAGTAAAGGAGGTGGGCAGGGTCAGGGGTTGCTTGGTGGGGTTCTGGAGCCAATGGGCCTTCTTCATTGTTCAGGCTGGAGGAGCAAAAAGGGGCAATGAGTATTGATGCCAAAGGTATTGCCTGCTTACGCAGGGGGGGGGGGGGGGGGGGGGGGGGAACCCTCATTCCAAGAGGAACCCACAAGAGGTGGGAAAGGGAAAGTAATTACAGATGATATGAGACCAAAGAGGGAAAATTGATTTAAAAAATGAGTGAGTAGGAAGTACACAGGGATCTTTGTTTCCCCTTCAATTACACTGAAATGTCTCACTGGTCTTTCTCTTTGAGCTGCAAATGGTGGAGCTGGAGTGTGAGGAAAGTGTGGGGGGCTCTTTGACTTGTGGAGGGGCCGAGGGTTACAGGGGGGATGTTGATGGATGGACTTGCAACAATTTCTGGAGGAGAGACCCATGATATGTCTGAAACCCTACTATCTTTCCTGTATTAAACCAAGGATAGGCTATCAGCCATTGGTATTCTAATTTGAAGCACCTGGATCATTTTAAGAATTTTACTTCACCATTGCTTAATTCTCTCACAATCCAGACATTTGTGTGCAGAAATAAATCCACCACCATGTTGGAGGTGCATATATGTGCAAATGAACAGCCTGTTATAACGATGCTATATCGTGAGAAATGCTAAGTGTTTGTTTCAGTATGTATAGGGAGAACACTGCAGCGAACCACATTAATTGAATTTATTTGAAATGGGATGGTATGAGGTTAAATCTAAGTAGGTCAGTCACCAAACAAAACAAAAGTGAAACAAAACCCTGTGACTTGTACTTGCATGGCACCTCCAATTCCCTTCCACTGAAGGCAAGGCAAGTAAAAATGAATAGAAACGTGCCTGAACAATTAAAACTATGTTAAGATATAAATAAAAGGCTTATGTTTGCAGCATAACAGCTAAATGCTGCTTCTCCATGTTTAGTCTGGACTCTGGTCTGGACAAGCTAACCTCAGTCCCTGGATCTAAGACCCCTGCCCAGATGTATTCTGGGCCTAAACTGTTCTGTAATTTATAAACTAGCAGTAGGATTTTAAAATCTATTCCGTGACTGACTGGAAGCCAGTGTGAAGATTTTAAAACTGGTGTGACGTGTTCAGATCTCTTAGTCCTGGTTAAAACTCTAGCAGCAGCATTCTGCAGATGTTTAATGCTCTTTTTAGGAAGTCCTGTTAAAAGACCATTACAGTAATCCAGTCTACTGGAGATTAACGCATGGAAGAGTTTCTCCTGGTCTTTTTAGGAGACAAAACTTTTCATTCTGTTGATGTTTCTGACTTGGTAAAAAGCTGTGGTGATGGCAGCTTTGATGTGGGTGTTGAAAGTCAGATCTGAATCTTTTTTACACACCAAGGTTACAAACAGTGATTTCCCAAGGAGTCTCAAGGAGATGACCAATGCTGACCTTCTTCTTAATCCGAGTTTTGTCATTATTAAATTGTAGAAAATTCTCTCTCATCCAGATGTTTATTTGCTCTGGACACTGGCACAGTAAGTCTATTAGGCTGCAGTCGTCTGGTGATAGAGACACACAAAGTTGTGTTTTGTCTGCATAACTGTAATAATTGATGTTGAAGTAATATTTGACCCAAAGGGAGAATATATTTGAATAGATGAGGACCAAGACCTGATCCCTGGGGGATTTCACAAGTTATAGCCACTCACTCAGACTCATTGCTGTCAATCATAACAAAATAATTCCTGAAACCTAACACAACTTAAAACCTACAACTAGGGATGGGAATTGATAAGATTTTATTGATATGGATGTCATTATTGATTCTGTTTATCAACAATTACAATTCATAATTGATTACTTTATTGATTCTCTTACTTGATTGCTATGGAGAAATAAGTACATGAAAGATGCAAACCGTTGGTTACAAATAAGCTGCTTGGTTAGGAAACCAAGCGCTGCACATATCCCAGAGCATCAAATATATTGTATTCTTGAAAGTAAATCTTGTTTTGAGCAACAAGATGTTTTAGCATGTTGTTTTTTGTTTCCACCATTGCGGTAACAATCATTTTAGAGACAATTACAGCTAATGTTGTTATCATTCTTCTTTGTACAATATAGCCATGTTTTGGGCCACCTATTCCTCTCTGCCATGATGTCTGATTTACTACAATGCAAGACATATGAGTGACATATGTAGGTGGACTTCAGGAGCCGGCATCAACAGAGGAATCACTAAGTTCAGAGACGTTCAGTTGTAATGGTTTGGAAAATGTTAGGCAAGTTGACAAGGCAAGTTTATTTATATAGCACATTTCATGTACAAGACCATTTAAGGAGCTTTACATTGCAGAAGAACCATTAAAAAATACATTAAGAACAAAACAAACTTTTTAATGAAAGAAATTAAATAAAAACTGAAGAAAAGAATTTAAGATCAAAATTAGGACAAAAGGAGAGAGAAAGGACAACAGGTTAAAAACATGATCAAGTTTAAAATTCAAGCTTAAAAGGGTAAAACCAGCTCTCAAGTAGAACCAGTTTTCAATATGTGGACCCACAACTCCTACATTTTGCGTGTTGAAAAGAGGGTTCATTTTTTAGGTTCCTTCCACACTTAAAAAAGTTGACTAGGATGATAATTAACTCAGAATTGTGGTTCATGTGTTCATGTGTGACATCACAATTGGTCAAGGAATTGCTACAGTCTCGAAATCTGGTCATACTGCTGCATTAAAGTTTAATGTTTAAATCATATACTATAGCTTTAAAACAGCATAGTCAGCTAAGTGACAGCTATAATTGCAAATATCTGGCTGCTTTTCATCTAATACTTGCTTCATCATGACCTTCCATACTGGTTATAGTTGTGTATACACACAAGCACAAAACATTTTAACAGTATCTTTGGATCATCATACTTTTTAAGTTATTTTTGTTTGTTTTATGTGCTGGTGGTTCTCTGGAAATCAGTACTGATATATGCAATTAATTTTTCTGCTCAAACCGAATAAAAAGTTTGATTGAACTGAAAAACTCATACACTGGTTCATCAGCGTATTACAAAACAATGTCAAAATCTGTTTTTGTTTATCCTATTTGCTGTTACTTCTCTCTTATTTCCCTGGCAAATGTGAGATTACAGTATGAATAGTTTTACAAGGCCAAACGAGAAACAACAGTGAAGGAACTTAGTGCTGTCGTGTGGGAAGGAGGGGGTAAAAAGAGAAAACAGGTTGTCAGTGTAGTTGAACAGCAAAATAGCATTTTCTCCCCCGGGCTCAGCCTCCACAGATGTTTCATTCAGACTCCAAGGCAAGACCACTCTAAAAAGTGCTCCAGTCCGACACAATTCAGTTCCTTTGTGCACTGAAGGAAAGAAGCTCAGCCCACTGTTTACTGCTCATCCACCCCCCTACCCCTATCCTTCCTTGTCTAACCCCCCTCCTCATGTTAGCAGGCGGAACAATTGGGGAGGGCCATGCCCAGAGCTGGGGCAGTGTGGCAGGTCAACAGAATGGGCTGTGAATCCTGTGCCTCTGAATCCTCTGGGTGGGTGGTCCAGCTCTCTCTCCTCTCTCAGTCTCTTTACACATACACACACAGAAACACACCCTCTCCTCTCCTCTCCTCTCCTCTCCTCTCCTCTCCTCTCCTCTCCTCTCCTCTCCTCTCCTCTCCTCTCCTCT
>JAOXYM010000004.1:15222406-15245435 GCA_028567055.1 Leptatherina wallacei | reverse complement strand
GAATCCAGAAGCAGATTGTGGAGGTGTGGTGGTGGAGGACGAATCCCAGCCGGGCAACGGAACAGGTTGATTTGCATGTGGAATTGATACTGATTAGGCAAACTAATGACAGCCGTAACAGATATAATATATTTTAATACTTTTTATGCAATATTAGGAAAATATGCACTAAACAAAAAGGAGTAAGTGGACAGTTTGATTTTAGTTGTGAAGTTGAGCTCATTTTTTAGGTCATAAAGTGCTCATGTCAAAGTCTCAGATAATTACAAGAGCTGAAACACTCTGGTTTCAGGACAAGATGGTCACATAAATCAATGTGATATTACATATCAACAGCTGAAAGACGGCATCCATCATACTGTCTGATATCACATATCAACTTCCTGTGTTGTAGCTCTTTGACAAAATCATTGCATTTGTCTGCCTCCTGGCTTAACTCCTTGACCTATAGAGGTTATAGGATGGTCATTTCCAAAGGTCATAGGTCAGACGTTCCTAATTAAAGGGTACACTGTGACAGCAGGAGAATAATGTGGCTTCAATGTCAGAGTCATCTGGCCCACATTCTTTGTCTGTTACTGAGCAAGTCTCTGCAGAACTGGATCTGCAGCAGCTGCTGTGACCTATTGTCCAAACCAGGATATATTTCAACAAATATCTCACAAGACAGAACCAGAGAGTAAAATGAAATCTGCTGTAACTGAAAAAGATAAAATAAAGTGAACATACACCCAATTATTACCCATTGATATTAAAACATGTTTATAATAATAATAATTATAATAATATAATAATAACTGATAATAAAAAGACTAGGCAAAGCAAGGCAAGGCAAGTTTATTTGTAAAGCAAATTTCCTGTACAAGACAATTCTAAGGGCTTTACATAAAACAGAAGCATTACAAATGGTGCAAAGAAAGCATTAAAAAGTAGTAAAAGGCGCATGAGAAAAGAAATGTTTTTAACCTAGATTTAAAAGTGGTCCAACAGAATGATTAAACTTCTTTGAATTGCTTTCCTTTTTGACACAACCTACGTCTTTTTATTTTGAGTTATGAAGGCTTCAGCTAAGCCTTGGCTATTTGCATAGGATATATTTTAAAGTCACATTTTCTAGAGTCTTTCTCTGTGCTTTGGCAGGTGACCTGCAAAACATTTATGGGCCTAATTTAAAATTGCATATTTCACTTCTTCACACCATGCTGCCTAACTCTCAATAAAGAAGGGTGGGGCTAACATAGTGAAGACAATTTGCAGTGAACACAGAAATAGTTACTCCATTCTGTGTGGAGCCAGAAAATAGCTGGGTTCGTTGGGAGCAATCACACTGTGACATTTTGCAACCTGTCATTGTGTCACCTCTACTCTGCCTAGATACTAAAGCTTTGAAAATATTTCTGCCAATGAGGATATCATATAAAAACGACTTCCTCTTAAAACAAAAGGATTACTCTGCATCGGAAGAGATTTAGTTGGATGAAAGAATCCAAATTCAGTCATATTAATCCCAAAGTGTGTCAAATGTCCTCATGTTTGAATCCAAAATGAAAAGCAACATCAAGCTGAGGTAGTCCTCCAGAGGAAAGTTACCCTTAAGCCAGCCTGGGAAGTGGAGGGGAACGCTGTATTGTGACCAAAATAGTGCAGATAAATGACAACTAATCTGGAAATGCACCATATGAGTGTGGAGTGCTTTTTTTGGCTCAGGGACCAGAGTATGACAAAAGTACTGTTGTGTTGCATTCTTTGCCTTTATGTTCCTTTACATAGATCAGTCTAATCTACCCAGAAGATCAAATGTTAGACTAGTTGGTCATAAAGTTAAGGGGTTACAAGTCATAGGCTATATTTAGAATTAAGGTTGTTATCTCTGTCATCAGCCAGACTGAATGAATTCACTTTGTTACTCAAAAGCAGTCATCAGCTGCCTTTAGTTATTAAGGTGGATTATTTGTGAATCAGTGAATACATATTTAATTTTAATGATACCACTTTGACCATTTATTTTGTTCTCATGAATAACATGTGTTTTAAGTCACACTTCTGAACTTTGGCATATTTTTTACAAATTGGCACCCCCTAATGAAGGCTATTTTGGCGTTCTATCTCTTCTCTAAGCTCTCCTCCGCCAGTAGAAGTCAGTCCAATGTTGATTCAGGACTTATCTTTTGCTCTGGCAGTTTCCTCATTTCTATTCCTCTCTTCCTCCAATAATGTCCTCTTATGTTTCTTTGCGGAATCAGCCATGATATGCATTCAAAACAGCCAATGTGTTGATATCTATTGCTGGTGTTTGACACAGTGCCATAAAGCAAAATGCATGCCCCAGGCTGGGAAAAAAAAGTTGTGATGTGTTTTTTCTCATCCTCAGGACACTGCAGGGCAATGATGGCTCCAGGAATGTATACAATGTCAGTGTGCCAACTAGGGCTGGGTATCATAACTAATTCCCTGAATCGATTCGATTTCAATTAATTTACAGCTAATTGTTTAACAACACTTATTTTTCTTTAATCTCAGGTAACTTTTTTTTTATAAAACACAGAGTATGATAATAAAATTGCTCTAAATTGGGTAAAGTCATCAGAAAATATGGACATACCTGCAAAAAAATAAAAAACAAAAAACAATTTTTTTTTAAATTGGACATTAAAAAAAAATCGATTCTTAGTTTTATGAATCGATATTGAATTAATTTAACTTGAATCGATTAATCGATTTTTAAACCCACCCCTAGTGTCAACAAAGCAAGTCAGAAACACAGAGTTTTAATATTTTTCCCTGGTTAAGAAAATGTGTTTGAATGTCACAAAGTTTACGCAAACTATTCAAAATAATTGTAAATATAACATTTTATGAACGCTCTGGCAGCATATGGACATTAGAGACTGAAGCCCAGGAAGAGGTTTTGTGAGTTTAAGCTTACACACAGCAGTTTTTTTAGATAGATTTTAGCATACCCACAATGCTAATGCTAACATGCCACTGTTTGAAAGATTGTTTCCACAGGTTCATTATCTCATTTATGTTTGGTAGCGAGCAAACACTTGCAACCTGACACTAAACACAGTACAAAGGAAATGGACCAAGTGACATTATCGTCCTTTAAAACCAGGCAGTCAGAGTGTTTAAGGTGAGTCTAAATAAATTTAACAGAATAAAAATGGAATCACTTTCATGAGTATAATCCTAATACTCAATGCAACTGACACTTTCAGTGATCTACAACCAGCACATTAACCACATGGGGTCTTGTGGTATGGACAGCTTCCTCCCTTTTTGTCCTCTCGCGGCTGTTTTAAGCATTCCTAGTCTGGCTTTGTGCAGTTGGCAGTGCCGCTGTGATCAGGAGGCCTGCTGACAGACGAACATTGATACACCTGCTGGTATCACCTCTGGCATCTGCTCCACATTCCTCAGGCAGTGTCAAACTGTCAGGTTCACACTGTTGCTTTATCTGTCTCTCATCATTCACACACAATTTAAACTGATCTTAGAGGGTGTCTCTAAGTCTCATGGGAAAAACAAAGATTACCCATTTCTCTTTCCCATTTAAGAAACATACTAAAAACTTTCGTAATAAATTATTAACTAGGGTCCAAGTTTAAGAATAACTGACATTAAAATGTTGTTTATTGTGTTCAGTATCTCAGAGGTGGAAATAAAGACCTGGTTGATGCAGAGTTACCACACTGTAGCTATCAGCTACAAGCTAGAGCCAAGACACAACAGTGAGGAGAGAAATCCCAACTGCAGGTCTAATAGAAAAACTGTAGCCTACTGTACAAACTTTCCCCCAATGTGGTTTTATCTTGGATTATTAGAATTTGAGATATAGCTGAAGCTTCTGCTGTCTGATAGTCAACATGCTACCATCCAACACAAAACACCATGTTTTGTCAGTTTAATGTGACTTTTATAGCTAAATTAAACAAATCTCTGAGAAATCTGTAACTCTGGAAGGACTTACAGGATTTTATGCTGACTTCTCATCTGATTAAAAGTTCTGAAAGTAGGTGAAGTAAAACATCATGTTCCACTCACATCAGCTGACCCTGATGAGTAGATGTTGTTCTGGCCGGGGACAACAGATGCCTTTTGGCTAAATCTGGCATATTTACAGAAGTGTTCTTCTTTTAATATGCTCTGTCCCTGACAAATAAATAAGTAAAAAAAAACACAGCTATATTTTACACAACTGCACATTTAGTATGTCAATATGAGTGGCTGTGGTGGTATGATATGATGTAACCCAAACTGTAACTCTGTGAGGACAGTAGTGAAAACTAAACTCAAAGGGTACAGAATGATTCAAACCATTTTCTAGGTGGGTGGGTGAGGAGGGGCGTGGTGTATGTGGGTGAACGGAGAAAGGGTGGGGCTAGGGGTGCGCGGCCGGGGTACTAGGGTGGGGACTGGCCCCTGCTGGGTGGTCGTCAGGGGGGGCCTGGTCCCCTTGGGTGGTGCGGGCCCTCTCCCTAGGGTGGTGGGAGGGACTCTCGTGCTCTCGGGGCCCTATGCTCTATCCGCCCTGGCTGGTGCCCGGTGGAGTTGGAGGCTGCTGATCTCGGGCAGCCGGGGCCTGTACCTCGTGGTTATGGAAGGCTTTGGCTGGGGCCTCCCTCTGCCGCCTCCTGGGCGGATGCAAGGTCGTCTCCGTGGTGGGGTGGCTGGGGTCGGTTCTCCAGGATGGCTGCCGATTGCCCTTTGTACAGGCGGGGTTGCATTCACATGATCACTCCTCTTTGAACCCTCTCCACTCCGTATATTCTTCATGCTGACAGTCACTGTGTTGTCCTGTAGGTTTATTTACTAATAGATACTTTCAGTTACTTTTCTTTGTGTGTGTTTCTGCTACTCTGGTTTTAGTCAAGATACATGGTTTCTTTTCAGCTTGTTCATCTTTCATGGGTGCTCCTGGCGGTTGTCGGCTTTGCCTCCCTACGGGGGCCGTGTGATATTCCCTGTCGTGTGTCTGTACAAGTGTAGCAGGTTGTTTAGAGTCTGTGGTTGGATTACATTGTTTTCTAAATGGTGTCTCTTTGTCTCTTCTTTTTTATTTCTATTTTTTGTGTGTGTCTATCTTCATGTTATTTTCTGTTCTCTTTCTATGCTTTTTCTGTCCCCTCTGGTCAGGTCCAGCAATATTATGTAAATTCAGTAACAAACAATCATTCAAAATAAACAAACAAAAATAAATAAAAATAAAACTGAATTCAAATTTTCAAGAGGAGCTTTATACCCATTAAGCTCCTCTTGGCAAAGCAAATTTGCTCGGCACAACACAGCAGCCAGACCATCATTCTGCTGCTATGATGCTGGGCAGGACAAGTTGCAAAAAAAGTGTTTTCTGTAACTCTCAATCAGACTTCTGCACCTGTTGACAGGTATTTTGGCTCACTGCTCATCAGCAAAGTGCTCTCATTTGTCCAGTACCATTTGTTTTTTATTATTTTTTTCAACGCATTTGAATTAAAAAACAATGTCTTATTTTACTAAATTGTAATTTAGCAGAGAGAAATACATTAAGACATTACAGTATCACTAGAGAATTAGCCTATTTTTTTGCTCTTTGGCTCTTCCCACAGTTTTGAGATGTAACATGATAACAGTGTCTATTCCCTACAAACTTCATTTGTAATGGTGACTGCGCCTTTTTTTTTCTTTGACTTTATTGATTATGGCACAAGTCTTGAATTGTATATGTTGGTGTGTGTGTGTGACATGATTCTGTAAAGCAAAACAGTGTGTCCTCCCAAGCTGGAAACCAAAGCTATGAACTGCAGTATCTCAGCCCCCGGGCAATTAGGGGAGTTTCATGGCAAGGGAATGTGCATAACAAAGGTTGGTGTAATTCAAAATGAGACAGAAGAACATAGTTTTAAGGTTCACAAACTTCTCTAGTGTTGCTTTAAAAATACACCAACCTAAACAAAACTTTTAAAGGACATCAGAGAAAAATATTCATATTTTAACAGAAGAAATCTAGTTAAATTTATTACTTGCTGAATATTTCAACGTAATTCTTTGAACTCAGTGAAATATAGAAAGATTATCTATAGCAAAACCATAAATCCTCATTTTGTTTCACCGTGAACAGCTTCATTTAGTATTTTGTTTCCGGAAACTTAACATCGGAGTTATTAATCTGCCAGGTTTAAAGCATTTTATCAGTCCAGTTGTTCCAACTTCAGTTTCTGTGCACACTTTTTATCATGTCAATTGCCCTAATAAAGCATGTAGCTAGGAATGATATAACTAAGATTTAGAATGCCAGGTTATTCTCTGTAGATATGCTTAAAGGTTCTTCCATTGTATATAAAAGTCAAATAGTTGTATCAAAAAAAGTAATTTGTGGGTACCTGTAAAAGATGATGATCCTTGCATTCAGTTCAGCTGAGAACTTTCCTCCGAACAACTAAATCCTGCATGGAATGCTGAGTCTTTCAGCAGCCAGGTTTCACTATAGCGACTAACTGGCCTGTACAGATCCCTATCTTACCTTGAGGGGCAACTCAGCACGACTTTATAAACTAAGATCATTGTGCCGTCTGATCTGGAACCTGAGCCTTCATAGTCACGTTTCTGGTCTAAAACCAAAAGTCCTTTATATTGTATGCATACCTGATTTTAACAGATAAAGTCAGTTCAAATTTAAAATTGGAGATTGAGAGAGCAAAAAGCCTCTCTGAAAGATGCAATTGGTTCCCAATGATTGTGAAACTTAAATACATCAATGAGTGCTGTTGAAAACATTTGTCTTCAAGTCCAGATTATAAGACCATTAACAGAAATGAACAGATTTAGACAAATGCCTGGATAAATCCTAGTACTGCTGTCACTTCACTACCAGGAACTACACTCGTTTTTGGATACACATTTATGTTAAGTGTAAATCACATCAGTGGGTGAGGTGTGGGATTATGTCAACTATATTTTCCCTCAAACAGATGTTGCTCTGTAGAGGTCAGAGGTCGTGGCAAAGACCACATAAATTTGGCTAAAGCAGAAGTTACAAGAGGAAAAAGCAGGTGATTGCAGGTCACATGACTGTGGAATAGGATGCAGTGTTTTCATAGTTTGGCCTTTTTCCTCTTTCTCTTTCAGACTGCAGAAGAAACCTAAGTGACTACTGGGGATTAGGACACTTATGTTCACACTGGAAAATCTCGTTCACCGGTGGATATGAATGGAGCTAATTGCTTTTTATAGCATCTTTTTGAAAATTAAATGTAAGGCATACTCAATTTTTTATGGATTCTTTTTAAGACTCTATTTTCTATAAAAAGGTAAATTAAAAGTCACGATAAATTATAAATCCACAATAATATATATGAGTAATTTAATGGATTTATAATCTAACAGTAAAAAGAGATATACTCATTTCCATTTGTGATTCAAAGTGTGATTCACATTTCAAACAAATTATTTAACTTATTCACAAATACAATTAGAATGCTAAACCTGAAGCATCACAATGGCTACATCCATATTTTTTTCATACAATCTTTGGCTGTACTACTTGTTCTTTGTGCGCATGCTATAGCAGATGAACATAAATAAATCTGTGGTGAGTTGAAGTAAGTCTCAGTCAATATGAAGCCTATGCTTTAGGCTCAAAGAGATTTCCTTAGCATACATTTAACTTATTATTTAAAACTGTTAAAAAGAAATTAAAACTTTGTAAAACACAAAGGAAATAGCATAATGGGTCTCTTTAACTAATTAAATGACCTTTTGACAGCTCTTTACCCAAAGACTATTTGCTTCAAAATATGTTAGGGAAGCATATGTAAAATCATGAGCAGTATTAGCATAAATAGAAAAATCAATTCATGATCAGGACAATATAGGGTTATTAGAATTGATATCAAACTTGCAACAGTTTATTATGTATATTTTGGTTTGATTTTTATCAGCTTTTTTATTGCTATTTCCATTCAGTTTATATGTGTCTGTTATGCAGATTGCTGTGATGTGAGTTCAAAGATGCATTTCAATAAAAAAATTTCTAAACTATTTTTGTCCTCCATGTTTTTTGTGTTGTTGACCATTTGGAGGCAGATATTCTTGATGTACTCTTTCATTGAAAAATAAGTGTTAACATGAGCTCCAGGTGCTGCACACATTCACTTCAAAGTAGCAGTGTTAAAAGACAAGAATCTGTGCTGTACACATTTGTAGATCAGCAACAGAGCCTCTCCTTTTGGACACAGCTGTTCTTTCAGTTTCTATGTAATCTTGCCATGAATTAAAGCTAAAACATGTAATATATATATATATATATTTCTATCAAATACACCAGTTTGCACAATTAAACTAATTGTTGTGCTTTTGAGATCATTACTGAAGACTTATATATGTATGTTTCTTGTTCAATTTTATGAGGCCTATTGTATTTTTACAATTTCCATGTGCAGTGATGAGTTCCCTGGTGTCTGGAACTGGTCCAGCGGCTATATCCAGCTTGTTTCCAGGGGCTTCTGCTTGCCTTTAATGACAAGTGATAGCATATATCAGCCTGCCCACAGAATGCCTTAATCCACCATGAAGCAGATGAAACGCTGCACTTAGCCTGCGGTGCATAGCAGGATAGCTTCTAACATTTGTATGTGTGCCCCTCAAGCCCAACCACAGTCATGGGCACCCTGCAGCAGACCACTCGGTGCAGTATAACGCAAACCTCTTCCTCCTAGGAACTGGATCCAAAGGTCTCAGTATCCTCTATTTATACGCTGTGTATATTTACAACAGGCTGGATGATTTGGATGCTAGCTAGAAGTGCAAAGAGAATGTTAGGGGAATTTCTTAGGCTATTCTAAGTAGACAAGGAGTTTATCAGGGGTGAATCTCTTCTTTGAGGTCAAAGCTTGTTTTCAAAAACTCTTTGCCAAGCTCCTTATCATTACCTGCCATTTACTCTTTACGTTTTTTTTTTTTTTATATTTTCTTTTTCCATTGCCACGTTTAATTAGGTAACTTTGGTTAAGTTAAGGAACTTGTTGCAAAATATTTTAAGGTATACATAGAGAGAAAACACCTGGTCTGGCATAAAATGAATTTATGTACACCAGAAGTACTATTTACATGTCTGTAGGCTTGTTAAATTTAAACGTTTCCATGATGCATATAGGGGCTTGGGCGGCATGACGTCATTACTTGGTGGCGCCATGTTTGAGGCTTCTGCAACTGCTCCACTGTGCACTGTGTGCAGACGTGCTCCCTAGTCGTGTATCTTATTTGTGATCATTATTTTGTGTTATTCTCTCAACCTTGGTAAACCGTTGCTGTGTTGAGAGGTGCAACAGTGCCACACATAATCGCCATGGGGAAAAGATTACAAATGGGTCAACTTTTAACAAAACTTCACTATTAGACGGAATTAACTTACCTGCCTAGCAGAAAGCTGCAACCTCTGCGTCAGTTTTCATGTCCCTCTCCCTCATGAATGGTCTCCATCTGATAAACGCTATGCCGATGTAAACTCTTGTTTTCTCACAGTTATTAATCCTTTTTCTTTTCTTGGTTATTTTTCTTCCCTCTCCTGGGGGAAAGAGTATGGATGGTCTTCCATTTCAATGGAAAATCAAATCATGAGACCATGAAGATGCACAGCCCTACATATCTGTCTGTAGTTATACTTCAGATTCTCATTAAATTAAATGTTCAAATATCCTTTTGCATCATTTTACACTCACTGGCCACTTTATTGGACTTTATACATCTTTTCAATTGCTTGTTAACACAAGCAACTAATCAACCACTGACATGGCAGTAAATCAATGCATTTAGGCATGTAGACATGGTCAACACAGCTTGCTGAAATTCAAGGATGCCTTTAGTGCCCTCCAAGATCTGCTGCAATGATGGGTTGGCCCTGGATCATGTTAAAACAATAAACTGTATGTTACAGTGTGGGTCCTGTCACTATGCCTCCGATTGATCATGTGCTCTGGCTACTTGGTCACAGGGATATCCCTTTGGCTGACTGGTCAGCGCGCATGACTCTCACCCGGGAGGTGGGTTCAATCCCTGCCCGGGCCCTCCTACGTCCTGCCACATGTGTATTGAATGGACAGAGCCTCCATGACTCACCCGTAGGTTTCTGAAGAGCTGAATTAAAGCACATTTGGCAGTTCCCACTGTCACCATCTGGATAGCATTTCATGTCTCGTCATTCCCGAAATTCAAAAATGGGCGACAAGGTGGCGCTGAGAGGGGGGCTGTCTACGCATGGGGACGGATGATTGACACCCATCAAACTCTAAGCTGCCTGTAGCTAAGATCTAACCGAGCTAATGGCGGTGTGCGGGCTAAAGCTAAGGCGCACTGTTAGCCGGCTAAAAACTGCAGTTGTGCTACCCTCTGCCTCCTTGTCGCTGGATATTTGACACCTGTCAATCAAAGGACACACATTTAATTATGAAGAATTTCGAGATTAAATAACATCTAAACGGATGAGTTATAAAAAAAATCCACTCTCCCATGAAGGTAAACTTGACCTATTAAACCTAAAAATGTTTTTTTGTACCAGGCTGTAAAATTTTTTTATTTCTGCTGTGAAGTTAGGCTTTTTAACATAGAAGTCTATGGGGATTAACTCCATTCTGGAGCCAGCCCTAGAGGATGAGGGGTGAACTGCAATTTTTGGCACTTGCGCATAGACTTCACATTTCTCCACCAGAGCTTGCTGCTTGGTTAAAACTTACACATACCTAGGCATCTGGTTGGATTTATCTCTGTCATTTTCCACACACATCAACAACCTTCAGACAAAAGTCAAAGCTAAATTAGCTTTTCTTTTCTGCAGTAAAGCTTCATTTACTCACCCTGCCAAACACACCCTCGTCAAGATGGCAATGCTCTCATTTCTGGATCATGATGACATCATCTACAACAGTGGTTCCCAAACTGGGGGGCGGGAACCCTATGGGGGGGCAAGAGTTGGGATAGAGGGGGCGCAGCAAGGCTAAACGAAACTAATAGCTAGTTTGTGCACTGCTAGCAAATCATGGACAAATTTGCGAAAGTAGCAATGGGTAAACGATGATGAATCAACAACAGAGATTTCAAATACCCTAGGCTTGACCAGGTAATGGTCCAGTAATGGTCATGGCCAATAATGGCTTGACATTACTGTCATCGATAAAAGGGGGGCCCTGCAGAAAAAGTTTGGGAACCACTGATCTACAAAATGACATCAAACACTGCTCTCAATAAAGTAGAAATTTCTTTATCACTCAGCTTTGCTTTGCCACTAACACACCCTTTCACAATCACCATTGTGATCTTTAAAAATTCATGGGTTGGTCCTTCCTTCATACTCACCGGCTTAATTACTGGTTTCACTTTGTCTATAAAACAGTCCTCGGCCTGATTCAATTCAATTCAATTCAATTCAATTCAATTCAATTCAGCTTTATTTGTATAGCGCCAATTCACGACAATGTCATCTTAGGGCGCTTCACAGACAATTAGTTTGAGCCAATCAGATTGTCATACATTGATTCATACAAGCCAATTCATAACAAATACCCTAGCTAAGGAAACCAACAGATTGCATCGAATCTCGTCTCCCCATCCTGAGCATGCTAGAGGCGACAGTGGAAAGGAAAAACTTCCTTTTAACAGGAAGGAAAAACCTCCAGCAGAACCCAGTTCAGAGAGGGCGGCCATCTGCCTGGACCGGTTGGAGTTGAGAGGACAGAAAGAGAGACGAACAGACATCACATTTGATCCAGTGAGATCTGCTGAAAGAGGAGAAATATTTTAATGATGGCAGTACTGTAATACATTTATACATGGGAGATAAGGAGCAGAGAGATGAGGATGAAAATCCCAGTGCATCATGGGATGTCCCTCAGCAGTCTAAACCTATGGCAGCATAACTAAGGGATGCTAATCACCCCTAACTATAGGATTTATCAAAAAGGAAGGTTTTAAGCCTGATCTTAAAGGTAGAGAGAGTTTCTGCCTCCCGAACCAAAGCTGGGAGCTGGTTCCATAAGAGAGGGGCCTGATAACTGAAGGCTCTGCCTCCCATTCCCTCTTAGGTCGTGTTCACACCAAAAGATCCATTTTCTGATTCGAACCAAAGCGAGGATGATACATTGTTGCAGTTTCTCAATTGGTCCGGTTTGCGTTCACAAAGTCCAAGTTCAAACGGTCCAAAAATTGTCACGTGGCAGCAAATACCGTTCTGTGATTGCCTATACAGTTTAGGCGGGTAGACAACAAATTCCTTTGCAATTTTTACTGTACATCATGGAGAATCGTCTGCTCATTTTCATGTTGGTGCTGATCTGGACTGCATATCAGCAGACTTTAACCGATCGCACATTTGAATGGCTGGTAAGACTGCAGCAATGAAATAATGTATTAATACACACATATCACAGAAGACGACAGGCAATAATGAGAGCCTACCAAGATGCGCAACCAGTGAAGTAAGTAGACAATAAAAAGTTCATAATCACATACATGTAAAAATCACGAAGTTGGCTCATCATAAAAGCAGCTCTTTTTTTACTGAATCCATGCATCTCCTTGAATTAATGAATAGGCCTACCCCCAGTGTTGTGCATGAACGAGTTCATATTTTGGATGAACGTGAACTGAATTAACTGTTATTTCCGCCTGATGAACGTTATTGTGAACGTGTTCTGGCGCTCGTGAATGGCGCTCTTTCAGAGTTCAGACAACAACTACGCTAAGAAAGTACGTCCCAAAGTCAGTATGCATTTCTGTTAAGGATAAAGGGACGGGATCCACTTGGGCTTTGTGTTCCATCTATCATGAGGTCATTAGAGCTCGCTGTCATCATGAGCTTACCCCTGGATGAAGAGTTGATCCTGGGCAGCAGAACCTGGACTCCACCCAACTTCTCTCCTTGCTTATCTTGGATGCTCATTAAAGGCATGTCATGTCTTTAACATCTAAATTGGAGAAAGGAAAGTTAATGACTTAATGGATGCTGTGCTGCAACTTGACAACAGACACATTTAGTAGCTGCTCTACACTACTTTGTACTGTTAATTTTTTCATTTGTTATGTTCCATGCTCAGAAAAAGATACAATGAGCTTCTTGAACTTCTTGAAGGAGCTTCTTTTTTTAAAACTTCATTTTCATGTGAGTAAAATCCAGCAGTTGAAGTACATAATAAGCTTGCTGTGTTTGTTTCAAGTCACACCATTTGGTTTCTGTCCCACCTTTATTTTTGGATGGACAAGTGAGGAGGAGCAAGATTTATTTAGAGGATGCAATAAAATGTGTGATAAAGAATGCTTGGATGCGTATGGCATTTCTGCTATTTGACTCACACATAGAGGAAGGTTGCAGAGTGTTTCAGAGTGTAAACCTAAAAGCATTTCCATCACCAATAAATAAGGTCCTTTTACATTGCAAATGTTTCAATTTGCTGAAGGCACTGTGCAAACCAAATTGCTAATCTAGCAAGATTAAGTTTTAATCAAACTTATCAGTTCAAAGCCGTTGATTTGGGGGTTTTGTTTTGCTATCATTGACTTTAGTGATAGCAAACAGAAATCAAGAAGCATTTTTTTTTAATTATTGGGGAGATGTTTGAGCAATACCCATGGTTCACTTCATCGAGTGTGAGGCTCAACTCAAAAGATGATCCATAAAAGGTTACTAAGTATTTTTATCTCAACATAACCTTGTGCAGAGTTCTGAGTCCACATTCTCAGTTTGTCTTCACTGTGTTTTCTCTGTATCTTTGAAAAATAAAACCTAACCAAATGTATCTGTAGCTATTTAATTTTTTTTAAGAAGTACTCCTGCTCATATAAAACATGTTAAAACTCTATTCTAAACATAACCCTTGGCAAACAGTGTGACTCATCTGCATCAAATCCTGTTAAAATAGATGAAGGATTTTCCCTGAAATAAATCAGATAATTAACAAGCAGTTATCCTCTGGGGTGTTATCATCAAAAACTACTGCTTCTCAGAGAAATAATCCCAACATTTCCAAAGACATTGAATTTGTCAGGCTACAGTCTGTCAAAGTCAATATACAAAGGAACATTTGAATCCCAAATACACTGTGTGTGGACAGAGCAACATTAATAGCAGTTATTAACGCTTATATACTGTTCATATTTGGTGCCTTCATAGTGTGGTCAGGGTCCATGATGTAGTCCAGGGTATACAGAGTAAACCCACTTATTTTTCAGTCAGCATTGGGTATACCCACTTCTAAACCCCAGTGATGGTACCATTCCTTTTATCTGAAAGCCTAATTGTCCATCTTTTTCTCAAGGCTAGTGAAGCCATGACCCAGCTCTGACTCTAACTGGCTAATATTGACTGTCTTCACTGGTTAAACTGGTTAATCAGATGAATACATCAGATACGGTGAGTGGGCCCTTCGTTATTGCTGGGGCCCACTTTGACATGACATTTTGTGACATTGGGATCATGTATTAGAAATAATGTGACAACGAGCAAATACTACTGATGGATTTTTTGGGGTAAACTAAGTAGAGTTGTCCTACATGTCACTGTTTCTAAAACGCTGTTTTTCTGGGATATTTTTTTCAAATAAATGGGAAAAAAATTGAGAGTATACCCACTTCTCCAGGGACCACTACTCTACTGGTCTGGGTCAATTTTGACCCGGATAAGAATTCCCCCATAGTAAGTGTCAATATCAAACTTTAAACTGCAGATCTACTTACAATGTCTAAATAGCTTTTGTCACATTAATAAATGGTTTATCCTCAATAAATGTTTTAGAGAGCAGGGAGAGTTTATTCTTTAGGTTTCATAACATTCGTTTTTGGCAAAATGTTTCCATTACTACATAGTATCATGTCCTATTTTACATGAAACATAAAAACAAAAAAGCCATAATAACTTAGATATATTTTACTTAACTTAAGGATGACATAAACTTTCTGGAACTGTTCAAATTCACGATATAACCATGTTTCACTATTGCAACCATTGAACACTGTTTTAAGACAAATGTGGATACACTTATGGTAAAGCTGCTTTGATTCTTGATTTTACAGATGTTGATTTTCAAGTAATCCAGTTAAAATGCTTGAAACGAGCAAATGCCTTTACAAAAAATTTGAGCTCCACTGTGTTTTCTCTGAGTGTGTGACCAAACAATGTGCATCCACACCTGTCCTGCCAGATAATGCCAAGTTGTTGTTCCTTGGGGTGGGACCCACTGGCCACTCCGGTGCCCAGGTCTCATGACCTCAGAAGCTTTCTTTCTTGAGAACAAAATAAAAACATCTTCAGTCATCCTCAGGCCACTGATTGTGTCGACAGTAAACTTTGAGTTTTAGTTCATAGATAGCTGAATTGAAAGCATGTTGATTTTGGTTAATAACATATTTACAATCTGCACTTATTATCAACTAAAAGTAGTGACAGTACTAGAGACCTATCTGTGCTGTCATAACAAGAAATCTTCATACCTCTGAGAAGGTGAAGGTTTCTACAAATCACATAAGTCAGTAATAATACAAAATATATCTGACTTAAAAGTAACTTTGAAACCACTTATGAAATAATTTAATGCAGATCTGTTTCATACTAGATAATATATTTAGTAAAGACAAGATTATACTGTTAACTGCTTCATTTATCCAGTCTGAATGCACAGCTTTAACCCATTAGAGGGCACTGGTGTCTTGCACTCCAATAAGTTTTCATTCCAATCAATTATTATGTATAAACCAATTTATAATAGTAAGCTTGACTTTGAAAGATAAAATATGTTCAGCTGGTTTAGTTTAAGAAATACAGATCATGGACTATAAAGAGCACAACTTTACGTATAGCTATTTAAAAAAATTTTTTACTCTTATAGACACAATTTGGTAATTTGTTTAAAATGTATAGACACAGTTCCAGTTTTGATAATACAGATTTCACTCAATTTGATTATCTTGCTTTTTGCATTGGTTTGGTCTTTTTTTCAGCAAGAGGAGAGGAGAGGGGTAAGTGTTGGTTGGAGCAGCAGTTTCTCAGTCCTGTCCAATGGTTTTTCTTAAATTAGCAATGGGGGTTGGAACCTCCTTCCCTGTGCTGACAGAAGGAGGAGCCTGTGCTTGTCACAGTCTACTGTTTCATTATTACCTGCACAGCCCTGCAGCGTTCACCACACTTGTGTCTCTGTGTGGCCACACTGAAACACAGAGACACAGAGGACAGATTCAAAAGCCCAAACCATCAGAGAGACACTTCTTTTTTTATGCTTTTTCTTTTCAAAGCAGAGGAATCTGCCTACTTCTGCTGACTAGTGATAGAAATTGCAAGGCAACTAGCAGTGGACATGGCTGGTTGTCTGCAACATTCCCAACTTTGTAAAAAGTGGGCATTTTTCAGATGCCTGCTGCTTATTTTTCCTTTAAGCTCCTGTTTTGCTACAGTATCCTCACAGCAGTTTGATCAAGCTCACCTCTATTACCACAGGTCCAGACCTAATGAAGACAATATCATCATCGCTAACAATGGGATCAGGGTGCCTTTTGGGAGGTCTGTGTTTGTGGATCCTGTGAATGACCTGGTAACAGAAGTGCAGCCCGGTGACCGCTGCCACATCACAGTTCTAGACAATGACCCACTGGCCCAGAAACCTGGGATGTTGACCCCCAAAAAGTTCCCCTGTTCCTTTGGAGCAGATGAAGTGAAATACACTCATTTTGGATCTCGGAGCCCCAGTAAGGATCGTGTAAAGCTTCAGCTTCGTTATGACTCCCAAACAGACACAGTTATTATCCCATTCATGTTGGAAATGGAGGTGGTTTTCCAGCAGCTTGAGATCCTCACCAGGAATATGCCCCTCAATGTTGAAAAGCTCAATGGGGACAGCAACCCCATTGACAAAAAGGCTCTGGAGTTTTCCTTTGAAGACGGCGTCACACAGTGTAAGATCACCACTCTGGTCGGCGCTGGAGGTCTTCCCAGGTATGGCACACTTTTGAATAGCCCAGCCAATGGCCAAATGGTTGATTGTGATGAGTTCATAAAATTGGGTATTCGCTACAAACACACTGCTAAAACCAATTCACCGAACAGAGACTATATTCCAATGATGGTAGAGCTGCAGGATAATGATGGCAACACAATAATGCAAGAGCATTTCCAAATGATGGTTAGAATCAAAGAAGGTGCAGAGAACACGGCTCCCAAACCAAGCTTTGTAGCCATGATGATGATGGAAATTGATCAGTTTGTTATGACAGCTATTACAAGTGACATGCTGGCTGCTGAAGATGTTGAAACTGACCCAGATGATCTGATCTTCAACATTACTTCAACACTGAGTCCTCAGCATGGTTATATCATCAGTACAGATGATCAGAATCTCCCTATCACCTCCTTCTATCAGAGGGATATCAAAGATCTGAAAATAGCCTACAAGCCACCCTCAGAAGACTCAGAACAAGAGAGAATTTTTCAGCTCGAGTTTGAAATTGTAGATACTGACGGTGCGGTGTCTGATCCCTTTGCTTTTATGATTGTGGTAAAGCCTATGAATACCTTGGCTCCTGTTGCAACCAAAAATACAGGACAGCTATTGTTTGAAGGGCAATCCCGAGCTCTCTCGAGCTCACAGAATCTAGAGATTAGTGATGAGGACAACCTGGAAGATGTGAGAATTACAGTTGTTGATGGTTTAAAGCATGGAGACCTCACTATGCTAGGCTCACGCAGGAAATTCTTCACCTCAGCTGATCTTGACGCTGGCATTGTTGTGTACCAGCATGACGGCAGCGACACCTACAGTGACAATATTATTTTTAGAATGACTGATGGAAGTAATGAAGTGGAATTTTTGTTCCCCATCACTATTGCTCCCACTGATGATGAGCCCCCTATTATTAATGCAAACACTGGCGTGGTGCTGTTCAAGAATGAAGTAATGCAGATTTCTCCCTTCATCCTGAGTGCAACAGATATTGACTCAGAGGACTCGACCATTATGTTTATCTTGGAAGAGCCATACTCCACTGTAGGGGAGCTCCTGCTTAGGCAAGTAGAGCCACCCACTGACCCGTCTTTGTGGAAGTTCAGTGAGACAGATGAGATGTTTGAGCAGGTGGTAACAGAATGGTCTCAGCAGGATATTCTTGATGGAAAGCTTTTCTATCGTCACGTTGGACCTCACAGAACCACCACTGTGATTGACCAATTTGTGTTCCGTGTCCAGGATGACAATGACCCTCCTAATCAATCAGGGGAGCACATGTTCACCATTAAAATCCATCCTGTTGATGACCTTGTCCCTGAGCTTGTCCCCGGCACAACCCTTCACATGACAGTCCAGGAATATGAGCTCACATTTTTTAGAAAGAAATTCTTGTGTTATACTGATCTAGATTCAGATGACAGAGACCTGAAATATACCATCACTAAACCACCGACTGACACAGATGAGAACAATCCAGGCTCCTTAGGTGAAATTGTTCTTACTGAGAGCCCTGACACTGTAATCATGGAGTTCACACAAGCCCAGGTTAATCACCACAAAGTAGCTTACAAGCCTCCAGACCAGGAACTGGGCATCACCCCGAAAGTGGCTCAGTTCTCATTCATTGTGGAAGACACAGCTGGTAACACAGCAGATGGACTATTCACCATTTTTCTACAGCCAGTTGACAACAAACCACCAATTATTATCAACACAGGTTTCACCGTTATGGAAAGAAATACTTACGTTATTACCAGGAAGGAGCTGCATGCCACTGACACGGATACAGATGATGAAAATATCATCTTCACTGTGACCCAGATTCCTCGAAATGGGCAGCTCCAGTATTTAGGGATAGACATGTCAAACGGTGAAACATTTGTGCTTGACGACATTGCAAATGACCGTCTAGCTTACATTCATGGAGGAGAGGAATCCCTCAGTGATGTCATCAAACTTACTGTAAGTGACGGCTTCCATGAGGTTCCCATTATTGTCAAGATCACCATCGAGCCAGTTGATGATGAAACCCCAACAATCATGCTCCCAGAGGGCCTGCTCGGAGCCTCAATTGATGTACTAGAGAATGGCGCAACAGAAATAACAAGTAATGTCATTCAGGGCCGTGATGAAGACACAGATGACCTAATGCTCACTTTCATTGTAGAAGAACCTCCCAGGCTCGGTGAAATCCTTGTTAGTGGTGCTCCCGCTGAAAGATTCACCCAGGAGGACATCATCAATGGGATGGTGGTGTATGCTCACGTGTCTGGTGAAATCGGCCCGGTCAAAAAACATGACTCCTTCAACTTAACTTTGTCTGACATGTCTGATCAGTGGGTGGTGGGTGGCAACAAGGTCCAAAGTGTGACCGTTCAAGTAACCATCCTTCCTGTTGACAGTATTCCACCTGTTGTCAGTGTTGGTGGGCAGTTTGTTGTGGTAGAAGGGGAGAAGAACATTATTACCTTAGACCACATTCAAGCTGAAGATGTTGACACCAACAATGATGATATCCTTTGCACCATCATTGTCCAGCCAACATCTGGCTACGTGGAGAACATCTCTCCAGCTGTAGGTTCTGAGAAATCAAGAGCTGGAACTGCAATTACTGCTTTTACCATTAAGGATGTCACTCTTGGTCATATCTACTATGTCCAAAGTATCCACAAAGGGGTTGAACCTGTGGAGGATCGTTTCACTTTCCGCTGTTCTGATGGTATTAACTTCTCTGAACGCCACTTCCTCCCCATTGTCATCATTCCAGCAAATGATGAGAAGCCTGAGATTTTCATACGTGAGTTTGTGGTAATGGAAGGCATGAGTCTTGTTATTGACACACCAATTCTGAACGCAGCTGATGCTGACATCCCCGGAGACGAACTGCATTTTGAGATCATCAAAAATCCTAAGCATGGTGCAATAGTTCAGCAGCTCAGCACTGGTACAATCCCAGTGGAGAAGTTCAACTTGGAACAAATAAAAGAAGCATCCAACATTGTCTATGAACATGATGATTCTGAGACTACAGAAGACAGCTTTGAGGTCACACTGTCTGACGGCAAACACAAAGTGGAAAAAACTGTTCTCATCATGGTTATTCCTGTAGATGATGAGACACCGAGAATGGCTATCAATGACGGCCTTGATGTTGAGATTGGAGAGACAAAACTCATCAGTAACAGAGTTTTAAAGGCAACAGATCTTGACTCAGAGGACAAAAGACTAACATATGTTGTGCGGTACGGACCTGGCCAAGGCTACCTTCAGCGGATTGGCAAATTTGGTGATGTTTTAGGGAACATAACTCTGGGAATGAATTTCACACAGGAGGAAATTGACAAAAAACTAATTCAATATGTACATACAGGCCAGGAGGGCATCCGTGACCTGCTGAAATTTGATGTCACGGATGGTATCAATCCACTTATTGACCGTTATTTTTACATCAACATAGGGAGCATTGACATGGTTTTCCCAGATGTTGTCAATAAAGGCGTGACACTCAAAGAAGGAGGAAAAGTGACTCTCACTACAGATCTCCTCAGTACCACTGACATCAACAGTCCTGATGAGTACCTCAGCTTTAGCATCACAAGAGCACCTAGCAGAGGACACTTAGAGTGTACCGACCACCCAGGTGTTCCCATTTCCACTTTCACTCAACTGCAGCTTGCTGGCAACAAGATCTACTACATCCACACCTCAGATGATGAGATGAAAATGGACAGCTTTGAGTTTGAGGTGACAGATGGCTACAATCCTGTGTTCCGAACCTTCAGAGTATCTATAACTGATGTAGATAATAAAAAACCTGTATTGACTGTGAACAAGCTGGCTGTCGATGAGGGAGAAACCAAGCTCATTACACCATTTGAGTTAACAGCCGAGGATCGGGACACGCCTGACAACTTGCTGCGCTTCATGGTCACGCAGGTGCCAGTGCACGGTCAACTGCTTTTCAATAGCACCCAACCAATCACAACCTTCACCAAGCAGGACCTGAACGAGAATCTTATCAGCTATAAGCACGACGGCACTGAAACCAATGAAGACAGCTTCTCTTTTACTGTCACAGATGGCACTCATACAGACTTTTATGTCTTTCCTGATACTGTGTATGAGACACGCAAGCCTCAGATGATGACCATTCACATCAATACAGTGGACAACGGTGTGCCCCAGATTTTGGTTAATAAAGCTGCTGCTTCCCTGAAAGTCCTCCAGACAGGACACCTGGGCTTTGTGATCACCAGCAAGGTCCTTCGGTCAGAGGACAGAGACAGTCCTCAGAAAATCCTGAAGTACATTGTATCTGAGGCTCCATTGCATGGCTTCATCATAAACACTGCATTGGGCAATGAGAGCATCAAGACCTTCACACAAGGTAAGATGGCATAACATTAAATATAACCATGTATTTATATAGCTCTTACTAGTGTCTCTTTGTTGTGTGAAATAATCTCTCTCTCTCTCTCTCACTCTCTCTCTCTCTCTCTCTCTCTCTCTCTCTCCCACTCTCTCCCTCTCTCTCTCTCTATATTTTATATATATATATATATATATATATATATATATATATATATATATATATATATGTGTGTTTATATGTATACATATTACAGTATATAGTGAATACTGTAAATTTGTCAGATGAAAATATTGCACATCAGATAAACACAACTCCACATTGATTCTAATACTTTTTATGTTGTGAAAACATCAACAACCAGGTCTTTCTGAATGGGAAAACTAGTGGCAAGGAACAATCCAATAACACAACAAAACCTTGACATTTCAGTGTAATATTTTGCCTTGCCTTGAACATAAATGTGCATTCCTAAACTAAAATACATTAATGTTTTCTGAAATAGCATTAAAAGACCTAGGAAGGAGGTTGGATAGAATAGTTGTACCAGAAAGCTGATCTTGTATAATCAATCTGAAACTGAGCTAAAAATTATACTGAAAAGACTAAAGACACTTATTTGATTACCACAATTAAAAGTAAACATCCATAGCATTCATCCTGCTGCTAACATGACATTAACTGCTGTCTAAAGCCTGTAACTAAAACCTTGTAAAAGTGTCTTTGTCGTCACAGTTATCGTAATGTATCAGTTGATGCTATATCTCTCTATATTTGTCACACCAACAGCCGATATCAATGACATGAAGATCTGTTATGTACTGCTGGATAGGAGCAACGTCACAAGTGATATCTTCTATTTCACAGTCGAAGACAACGGTAAGAGCTTTTTATTATTAGTACACCAATGTACCATGATACAAAACCAAACTTGGTCTCATTGCTAAGGAAACATATTTGAGATATTTTCCTAAGAGTTTATCTGTCTTTTAATGGCTGATAAAAACCATAACTTCCTGCTCTCTGTCAATCTTTGTGATGCAAGTGTTTGCATCACAAAGACTTAGGGCAGTTGGGCATGACTGACACCCAGAACAGAGGAGCCGCCTCTGTTCATGCCAGTGAAAAGGTTAGCAGCTTTAAAAGGCAGGGGTCAAAGGAGACTTAAGCCAAACACTGACTGTGAGTTTGTAAAAGTGAAAGAGTGCCACATGCTTGAAACTTTATTGTTAATTAACAAGAGGATCGTTTCCCTCAGGGTGCTTCTCATAACTTTCGAATGTCCCTTTTTATCATCTATTAGAAGTGACAGAATGGAGTGAACGAACATAGTTATGCATAACAAGATATCAAATTCATATATATATATATTTTAAATATTGTTTCCTTTTTGGCTTTTTAACTATTCATTATTAGCTGAAAGTGTGTAAAAGTGAACATCCTGATTTCAATCTACATCCAATACTGGACTCCACATTTTCAACTCGAAGCACTCAGAAAGCACAGACCAAACTATTGTAATTTTTTTGGGGGGGTGGGGGGTTTGCCAGTAATTGGTTATTCGTTTTTGAGTTAGACGCTCTAATGCACAGGTGTCAAAGCCTGGTCCTCGAGGGCCGCTGTCCTGTAGGATTTCAATGTTTCCTTCTTCAACACACCTGACTCAAATTAAAAGGATACAACAGCCTATGAAGCTCTGCACAAT
>JAOXYM010000004.1:15168626-15179012 GCA_028567055.1 Leptatherina wallacei | reverse complement strand
CAGAATTGTGATGTTAACTATGGCAACTGTGGCAGGACTTGTTACTTCCAGTCTCCCTTAAACTGCTCCAGACCTCAAGTCTGCTTCTGTTAAATTTTGGGATTCAGATTTTTCAGTCCTGTTTGGCTATTACTTGTTATGTTGACAATCTAATCAAGTTGCTGACATGCAGTTGTGAGAGACCACAAATCCTTTCAGTGAAGAAATTAGCTGTGGATCTTGAAACAGTTTTGTTCAGGATTCTTGCTATCTTTGCACCATAAAAAAAAAAAAACCTGCATGCATTTCTAAAGTTTTTAAGTACAATATCTCTTCTCAAGGTTCTATACTCAATGAATGACATTAAACAAGCTATGTTCAAGCTGTAGAATCTAATTAACTCTTTGACATGGGTGTGGTTCAGTTCAATCATGGAAACATCTCGTTCTTTGGTTCCAGCTGCAATTCAACTTTCTGGGACCTGTACAAATGTACTCAATCTTCAGTTTCTTCCATACATTTAATAGCCTGTGGTTATATAGATAAATGTTTTCTGTCTTATGCTCTGCATATCTGTTTGTAGAAGCTGCCTCTTAATTGCATGCTTCTGTAATAGTGAAATGCCCATTTGTCAATATTATAAGGCACAATTTTCACTTCACTAGTCACATTGCAGCACTACATTCCTGTAGCAGAACATGAAAGGAAAATGCATGTGATCCACTTTTGAGTGCTGACAGTGTGTGTACTCACCAGATACAAAGGCCTCCGTCCGTCGTTGGGGTTTTATTTTCAAAGGAAATTATTCCATTTGTCCTTGTAAAGAAAGCTAAAATGTTGCTTATGACACTTATGCTGGTTTTATTCTACTCGGAGATCCCAGAAAATGGAAACAGTGAGCTTGCATATACAATAACAGGATTCTGAAACTTAATGTGCTGAATCATCCATTCAGCATTTTTTTCTTTTTTTTTGTAAATGTTTACATTGCTTCTTTCCTACTCTTATAATTCAAAATGTTTTCCTCGAAATTAAATGATTTAACATATGGGATTAAACTCTTTTGATATGTTACATTTAACTAAAACAATACAGGCAAACTGTGATTAAGCAAATAAGCGATTGTTCTTCTAATCAATATAGAGGCAGGCGTTTTATGAGTTTTTAACAACTGATTATTTTCTCATTTGGTCTTTTTAGCCCAACATCATGGACAAGATTTTGAAGGGCCTCATCAGCTCCAATCACTCTGTTGCAGTGAAGAGAGCCATAGTGAAGAAGGTAGTGGAAGCGGCGGAGAAAGAGGTGACAGAGGAGCAGTGTCAGGCTCTGTTTACGCTCACCACCCGCCTCATCTTGCTTGGTGAAGATGCCTTCCAGAAGCAGATTGGTTTCCAGGTTCTTGAAGCCTATGCACGCTACCACCGGCCAGAGTTTGAGCATTTCTTCAATAAAGACTTTGTCCTCAGTCTGGTTCAGCAGGGCTATGGGCAGCTGGACCACAGAGACCCAGCTATTATAGACTACATTCACTGTTGCCTGCGGCTACTCATCAGCTGCCCTTCTGTGCTGGAGATCTTCAGCGTGATCCAGGTGGAAGTTTTGAGGATGGTGTGTGAACGTCCTGAGCCTGCTCTGTGTGCCCGGCTGAGCACTTTGCTGTCAGACTTCACGCAGTGCATTCCAAGGGATAAGTCTGGCATTTTATTCTGCCAGCAGCTGGTGAGGACCATCAGTTACTTCCACTGCTTTGCTAGCCAAGAGCGGGAACTGAGAGAATATGTAGGGCAGGTGACTAAGGTTAGCACACTGTTGCAAAACATATGGAAAGCTGACCCAGCCACACTGCTGCCCTCGCTGCAGGAGGTCTTTGCAATCATCTCCTCCACCGGTAAGACTGCTTAATAAGAAAGTTTTTGTGTTTTTTTTTTCATGCTGAAGAGGAAGGTGTACTTGTTTTAGAAACCAGATGGTTTGGATGAACAATGCTGCTGTCAAAGCTCTGTGTTTTGTTCATGCTCATGAAGATGCTGTTAAAAGTCTGTCTGAACAAATCCACAGATCCACACTGCTCTTCACACATACTGCATCAAACACTATAGGACGGTACACAAGATCTTAAAGAATACAGTTTTTTTTTTTTTTTTTTTAATACAGTAAATAAACTACATTACTTACCTTATTAGTAGCAGTGTACCACTTTATCATTTAAAAAGATGCCAGCTTATTTTGTCAGTTGGGTGTGCATTTCAAAACTTGTGCAATTCAACATAAGATGCATATTTGTTTTCCATTCTTTGTGCACAAAGACATAAAAAAAACTCTAGTTCTCAATGTACTTTTTACAGACCCTTCCTTTGACCCATCCATCGCCCTGGCCAGCCTGGTCCAGCATATCCCCGTCCAGATGATCACAGTGCTCATTAAGAGCCTCACCACAGACCAGAACGTCAAAGATGCAAGCATGACAAAAGCTCTCTGCAGGTTACTTTCCACACTCACTCATTTTGAATGAAAGGCTGTACTAGTAGTTTAAAATCAGTTAGTAACACAAGTCAAGGTAAAATGACTGAAATTTTCAATTTTCATTAATCACACAAGCTACAGACTGATATTTATTTCAGAATGTAAATGCCTGGTAGAGTATTTTAACATATGTGAGACCTGTAGATCTTAGCGCACGATTGTTCTGTCTGTCCAGGATGATTGACTGGCTGTCTTGGCCTTTGGCCCAGCATGTCGATACTTGGATCATTGCTCTCCTGAAAGGACTGGCTGCAGTTCAGAAGTTCACTATCCTCATTGATGTCACTCTACTTAAAATTGAACTGGTTTGTAGTATTAATCTTGAATTTGGTTCAATAGATACCATGTGGGTAGGTGGTGGAGTTACACAGAAATTGTATGCTGTGCACTTTTAAATTGGAGTATGAGTTGTGCCCTAACTTCTCCTTTGGGTTGTAAGACATTCCTGTGAATTATTGAAGCATTTACATTGCTGTTTGTTTTTCTTGGTTTTTATTCACAGGTATTCAGTCGTCTGTGGTACCCCATTGTGCGACAGGGGGCGCTAGCTGTGCTTTCCCATATGCTGCTGAGCTTCCAGCACTCTCCTGAGGCCTTCCATTCTGTAAGAGATCTCTTCACAGCCCATTTCCCTCTCATATGGCCACCTTATTGGTTTTCTCATTTTCATCTCTTTTGGCTTAAATTACTTCAAAGGCACACAGACTCTTTTTCCCACAAGCCGAGGCTCTGCACCACTCTCACTAATGATGTGTGAAGCTCTTAAATGCGGAGCAATGGCCCTGAAGTTGGCCGATTTCATTAAAATATGAAAAACATGAGTAGTCTCAAAAATGCTTAGCAAATGAGATTTAACTCTGCGGGGGATCCTGATGTGCTTCTGCCTCCTAGCTGACCATGTTGCATATTTGTATGATTAATATTAGTCGTACTGCACACTGCTCTCAGCAACTCAGTGTATTTGGTATTTTTCTTCTCTTTATCCTCATCTCTGTCAGGTTGTTCCACATGTAGTGCATCTAGTTCAGTCCCTAAGGACAGATGGTCTCTCCACCAGTAAAGCTTTCTTGCTACAGTTTACTGAGCTCATACACTGCATGATGTACCAGTACTCTGGCTTCCCTGACCTGTATGACCATATACTAGAAGCCATCAAGGTAAGCGATTGATCTGTGTTCATGTTTCCCTGTTTTTAGTCTGATTTATTCAGATAATTAGAAATTGTTCTTAACATTGCATAAGCAGTCAAGAGCTTTAATTGATGTTTAAATAATTTCTGTATTATTTACTTGACATTGTCTTTTCAGGATCTCCCAAAACCTGCAGAAGAGAAGATCAAATTGGTTCTGAATCAGAGTGCCTGGACATCTCAGTCCAATTCATTTGCCTCTGGGCTGATGAAGCAAACTGGGAAGTCTGAGACTGGCAAGACGGGCTTGATCAACCTAGGGAACACCTGCTACATGAACAGCATTATCCAGACCCTCTTCATGGCTACTGAGTGAGTCATGTGAACACATGCACATATATAGAATACATATGCAAGGCCATGTGTTTTTGCATTTATGAGATTTAAGAATTAAACATAAACTTCTTTTCTCAGTTTCAGGAGACACGTTTTATCATTACATCTAAATGGCTCCAACACACTAATGAAAAAGCTTCAGCTCCTCTTTGCCTTCCTTGCGCACACACAGGTCAGTGGTGCCCTGAATTTGGTTACTGCTGAATGACAACAGATGATGACTTTTCTTGAGGTGTGTGTGTGTGTTTGTCACCCACAGAGGGCAGCATATGCTCCCAGAAACTTCTTGGAAGCATGTCGGCCTCCGTGGTTCAATATGGGCTCGCAGCAGGATTGTTCAGAGTACCTCAGATTTCTTTTAGACAGGTACGATTACTCTAAATAATTCAGTCCTATTGTGTTTTTTGACAATAAGCTTGTCAATGAGCAAAATAATCTTTCTGCATTCACTATGCCAAACAAATAACAGTATCGGTCCACTTGGTTTGTTTTGCAACTGTGCATCGCTGTATGCTGAAAAATACACAAAATCTGAGCTATTACAAGTATTTAGTGTGACTAAACTTTAAAATGTGCTTTCTTAAAAGTACATTTTTACTTTTAGAGTCTTAAAGTACACCATCAAAACCATGTAACGACTTATATTTTATCCTTATTTCAACCGTCTCCTGATCTCAAGGCTACACGAAGAGGAAAAAACTCTCCAGGTCCTGGAATCAGCTAAGCCAAAAGTTGTCTCCCTGGTTGACATGAACAGCAAACACCCAACAGAGATGACTCCTGAGGAACACAAGGATTTGGATTTGACTCAAGCAGAAACTATACCTGCGAGTGATGGAAGGACTTTAATAGAAAGGATGTTTGGCGGGAAGCTAATCACAGGCATTCGCTGTATGCAGTGCAACTGCATATCTGAGAAAGAAGAGCCTTTTACAGACCTCTCTTTGGCCTTTTGTCCATCTGCCTCATCTCATAACAGTCCTAAACCGCAGGGGCCTTCAGAGGAGCCAAAAGTTCTCTGTCAGGGGTCTGTCAACGGTGGGAGTGAAGCTCCTGAGCAAGGTTCGGCCAACACTTCAGCAAGCAGTGTCCATTATGAGCCAGTGACAAATGAGCCGCCTCTTTCTGTGCCTGACCTGGTGAACTATTTCCTGGCTCCAGAGATCCTGGATGAAGACAATGCCTACTTCTGTGAGAAGTGTAGCTCCCTCCAGCGGGCAGAGAGGACCATGAAAGTGGTGTCTGCACCTGAGTACTTGATCCTCACCCTGCTGCGGTTCTCATATGATGCCAAATGCCACATCCGAAGGAAGATCCTCGACAATGTCACCATCCCATCAGTTTTGGGACTTCCGGTTCATGCTCCTTCAGCGCCTTCACAGTGGTCCTCTGCTACCTCCTCTCCTTTACAAGTTGATTCTCCTGAGAGCAGTGAAAATCTGGCCAAGAAACTCAAACCATCACAAGGACATGAAGAGGAAAAGAGGAAGGCAAGAGTGGATGAAGCAGAAGGGAGAGCAGGAGAGATGCCAGTTCAGTCTGTGCCCTATGTCCTCAGCTCTTTGGTGATGCATTCTGGTATATCATCTGAGAGTGGCCACTATTACACTTACGGCCGTAACATCAATGGAGCAGATGGAAATCAGCATCCAGCCAATCACTCTCCTATTAAAGATGATTTGGGGAATGGAAAAGCTGATTGTGGCGTCTGCACCTGCTCTGCTCTGTCAGCTCCACCTGAGCAAGGTGACACATTACCTAATAGTGGCCAGGAGGCAAAGGATTGGCTGCTGTTCAATGATAGCCGAGTGACATTCACATCTTTTCAATTGGTGCAAAACATTACTAATCGCTTCCCCAAGGACACAGCTTATGTACTTATGTACAGGAAACAGGAGCTACCAGGGCAAAACTTGAATGGAGGACTGGTGGCAAATGAAATGAGACAGAGTACTGAACCCCCTCTGCAAAAAGAACTACTAGATGCTATTATCAAGGACAACAAGCTGTATCTACAGGTAACACGGTAACACACAAAACAAACTCCTCCCATATATTGCATATATTTCCATAACCACAGGTTACCCAGAACAACTGTCAGGGCTTCCAAATTGTCCCAATAAGTGAAAAATGATTGACAGTTATGTTTAGCTATTTAGAGGTTCTGGGATGTTTAGGTCTAAGAACTGCTTATTTTTCATGTTTTACACACATTTGACCATGCCCAAGGTGCCCCTGACCAAGTGAGAAATTGTTAAAGGCTAGTATTTACTTTGGTGAAAAATGGTGAAGAAAAGTAGACCATACTTTTGTTGACAGCTAATAGCCTCAAAATATATTTTTCTTTTATTCATTTCTTCTTTTCCACTTGAAGTCAAATTTGAACTGTCCTGTTAAAAGATGACGGGTCTAATTTCATGAGTCACTGAGCCGTACTGTTATGATGACACCCCATAACACTTATTCAAGTAACTATAGTAAATCTCCTCTAGAGGGAGCTCCAATAATATAAAGTGATGATTCTGATGAACTGTTACAATAAAACTGTTTCTAATTTAGCATTTGGGATGTCTTAGCATAGTTTACATGTGGGTTTGTCTCCAGTTCACACTTAATCTAACATGGAAATATTTATTTTCCCTTTGCAATAAACAGGAACAAGAGTTGAATGCTCGGACCCAGGCTCTTCAGCCCCCTTCGTCCTCATGCTCTTTCAGGCCCAATGGTTCAGATGACAATAACCCACCGGGGAGTTGTGGCCCATCTGGTGGGGGAGGAGGGGGAGGAGGCTTCAATACCATTAGTAGACTGGTCTTCTGAAAAGGGGGAAAGAAACGCTGCAGGAAACGAAGACGAACTGGTGTTGACGGATCTTGCAGGATTCTGAGTTCTCATACTATGTATAGCATATAACCTCAGAAAAGAACATTGACATTATCGAAGATCACACAGGCACACACTCAGTATCAGTACTCACTTTGATCCTTGATTTGAATTTCCTTAATCTTACATGTTTTAAAAACTGTTTTTTTCCCAGCTTTTTGTCATCATTTAATTTAATTTTATCTATTTTTTATTTTTGTGGGATTTGAGCATTATACTACACTCTGTTTCAACTACTCATTGGTGCAAATATACTTTCCGCCTTAAATGAAATAAATCCAGCTAAATATAATTTAACATAAAAAAGGCCTCTAAAATTTTTCCCATTAATAAATATGGAAGATAGGGTTTGTATAGAACATTCTCATATACATTGGCTCATTTGTGTTTCTAATGTTGCCTCAGACACAGCACACATGCAAACCAATGCATGTACAGTGTAAAATACCTAAAGAACTCATTTGTTAGATGAATTGTTTTTGTTTTCTTACTTCTGAACACAGCTCAAACTTTCTGATTTGCATGCAGCTAGGCTTCATAAGCTGTGGCATTATATTTTTCAGGTATTTTTAATCTCTTTAATGTGTGCTGTGTTGTTTTATGGGTTTCAAATCACATGCAATAAATGTATATATGACCTAAAATGGAATTTCTAAAACATCACCGGTATCAATATGATGTATGGAAAATTTTGAATAAAGTCATTTTCATTATACAGAATGCTCAGCGCCGTGCACATGCCATTATCTTGCTCTATGTACAGAGAACTTAATTGCAAACTTGTTTAGACAGATTTAACAACAGGTAATGAAAAGCATATGTGTGTGTATTTTCTCTGACTTGATCATTCAGGGAGATTTCTGTCTTGATTTTATGTGCCTTGATATCTGGGCATATTTTTAAAGAGGGTTTGTCTCTCAATTTACATTTGAGCTGTACTGCATTATTCATAATGCTGTTCCCTTTCCCTACACTAAGAACAGATGAATATGCGTTGTACTGATTTTGGAGTTATTTACAGTGGTACTTTGAAAAAGAGATGAACAGAGGTTGTTGATAAAATGATAAGACTAACTAAAAATAAGATATGAAAAGTTAATAAAATATAGCCGCAGAAGAGCCAAATACCATGACTGTGTTGTTTTATCTGTACCACTGTGTTTGTGATGCCTTCTGAACGTTCCATACTTAATCATCCCCAAGATATAGAATATATAAAACATTATTTTAAATTATTAATTATTTAAAAAAAGTTTTCTGTACCTTCAATACCTTTTTTGTCATCTGTATACAGTATGCCATGAAGCTGTGTTTATCAATCCTGGTCCTCTCCTGGACCCCTGCCCTGCATGTTTTAGATGTTTTACATACTCAAACACACCTGACTGTGAGGTATGGCTCAGCAGGCTTGCAAAGAATTTCACAACCAGTTTAATTCATCTGAGTCAGAAGTGCTGGAGGCAGAAACAAAACATGCAGGGTAGGGGGTCTCTGAGGACCAGGATTGAGATACACTGCCATTAAGAGTTCCAAATAACAATAAAACCTAATTGAATGACTCATTGATTTATATAGAAATAATATTAGAATATATTACTTTCACTGAAGTAGTTATGACAGCAGCAGCAACCTTAAGTCTTCTCAGAAATGATCCCATAAACATGGTGCATTCCTCTAGTTTCTCATCATCTTGATGGCAAAAATGATTCTTCACGTCTCTCTAGAATTGGTCAACTAGCTTCATGTCCTGACTCAAGCTGAGTCACTCCACAACTTCCACAGTTTTTTTGTGAAGCCACTTCTGTGTTTTCTTGGCAGTGTGGGTAATGGTGGTGATGTTTTATTGAAAGCCTAAAATTCTAGGAAAGATTTCTCTCAGGACTGCTGTTTCTTCCTCTGTGGTGATGAGTATTCATCTCCCCATAAAATGATGTTGCCATCTCCATGTTTTCCTGTACACGTTAATGTGAAAAAGGTCAACACGCACGCACACCATGAGAGTTGTGGCCAAATAGTTCAATTTTAGATCAGATCGGTGGGTTTCTGCTTGTCATTGCCAGGGAGCCATTAAGGTGCCTTTTGGCAAATTCTTTTTAGGACATCATGTGCCTTTAGTGATGACTGGTTTCTGCTTCTCAGTGAAGGGATGATTGCTGGTGTGCTGCGCTAATGGTTTTTGCCAAAGGACAGCAACCAGGGTTCTATTTCTATAAATGAACAGTGGATCTCATTCATAGCAACCATTGGCTTGATGTCTGACCAAGCCCCCTTCGTCCCTGATTACCTGGCAGAGCAGAAGTCAAGTGTGTCATCTGTTGTTCGTTCCAAAGTTCTCCTGTTTTCTAATAATGCAAGCTATTTTTTACTAAATGCTGCAGAAATATGTTCTTGATCAGATCAACAAAATCCTAACTTGGAATTCCTTTGACCTCATTTTGTCATTGTTTAAATGTTTGAAAAGTATGTGTAGCCTTACAAAGAATGTCCTCTATGTAAAGATAAACAAATGAAAACTCAAAAGGAAATTTGTTCATCAGCACTGCACATGCTGACAAATTCTTAAAGTTTTGCCTGTAAAAATGTCCCTAAAAATTTCTGTGTTTCTCTTGAGCATATGTTGTTATTGATTCAAATTTTCTTTCAGTTAGATCTGAAAAGTAAGTTTGGGAAGATGGATTAAAAGCAGATAATTTTTTCTTTCATTCTAACTCTTTTAAATCCAATTGAAACCTTATAAATGTTGACTCAGCATGTTGCGGAGACAACAAAACTCAGTAAAATGTTCTTAAACATGAACATTTTTTATAATGTAAGTGGCTTTGTTGAATGAAAATGAAAGAAAAAATATTGAACTGTTTTTTTTTTCACTCACCAAAGCAAACCAAAGATTAATTTTTTTGCAATGATTGCAAAATAGTTTTTCATAAATGGAAGTGAGTATCAAACTGGTGACTGAAAAGGGAACTAAGAAATCACATGTGCAATATACCCAGAGGCCATGTGCAAATAGGGAGACAATTGTTAAAGAAAAAAGTGCTTTGTTTTCTGTCTGCAGTTTCTCTCTTTTGTGCTCAATTTGTATTTCATTAATTATTTTGCATGCAAAGTTTAGTTTTTGCCTGTTGTAATTTTCCTTCTCTATTCCACTGGTTTGTGTTTCTTTTTGGCTTTAATTTGGTCTCCATGGTTGTTTTAAATCTTTGTATCTTTCTCTTTGCAGAACTTATGTCTTTGTTCCACCTAACAACCTAACCATTGTAGTCGGTTTATATATTTTAATGCTCTTGTTTTGTCTCTTGGCAGTTGTTTTGTTCACATTGTTTTTGTTTAGTTGTTCCTTCAGAATATTTTGTAATTGTCTTTCATCACTTTGTGCCATGTGCGATTCTAGTGACTTAAGAGTATCTATCTATCTATCTATCTATCTATCTATCTATCTATCTATCTATCTATCTATCTATCTATCTATCTAT
>JAOXYM010000004.1:15157588-15168560 GCA_028567055.1 Leptatherina wallacei | reverse complement strand
ATCTATCTATCTATCTATCTATCTATCTATCTATCTATCTATCTATCTATCTATCTATCTATCTATCTATCTTCCAGTTATTGGTTAATCCATTTGATACTGAAACATGTTAAATCTGCAAATTTTGACGCACCCAGAACGTCTCAAAAACTATTTGACATTTCATCTGGAGAAGTATATGGTAGTGAATTGGTTTATTGTCTTCACCCTTTAATTCACCCCCCAGTTACAATCATTCCCAACAATATTGAAAGAGACGATGTCTTCACAACAGCAAAGACATTAATCATAGAATAACAGGGAGCATCCATTGGGGGAGGCATTTGTCATAACAATAGCATAGTAACATTCCTCAAATAGTGTTCTGGGGAACAGGCGTTTGCAAGTGAATTGTAGCAGTTGAAGCTCAAGAAATTGATTAATTTGAACCAGTTGAAAATTGGGCAACAATTTCCAGCCAGAGTAGTGCTGGACTGTTGCCTGTAAAAACTTCTGGTTAATGTTGACCAAGCAGCTTTTCAGACAACTATGTCACACAGACGAGACAATATATGGTATTAAAATCTCAAATGATTTTTTTTTCTAAATTTGATTAAAATACTTGAGAATCTCTGCATATGTTTGTGCAATGACATTTTGTGTTTACATATCACCAAAACATATTTTAAAAGAGATACCAGCTGACGACAAACATGACCAAAAAGTATACCTATGAACAGGTCACTGAGTACACAAATCCTGTTTGCCATTTGGCGCGCATTGTGGACAGCGTAGTTCAGACGTGCAAGCATTTTTGGGAACTTCGAGGTATACTGAGGTGGGTCCTTTTTTTTGTCTCTTTTCAGTTATCCCAAGCCCCTTTTGTGTTCACAAAGAGACGCAGATAATCGTCCAACTTAATGTCTAAATCATCAAATCGCTTCATTCTCTATTGTTGCTTTTGGGGAGACGGGACACAATGATTGAACTACATGTCCCATGGCTGAAGCCCTACGGTTTCCCCTGCACGCCGCCGCCTCCTCTGAACTAGTCTTTGAGCACTCTCTATAACAATAACACAACATCCGTTTGAATATTTCAAAACAACTCTTAAATTTGAAGTGAAGCGTTAAAGGTAAGTTGGGGTGCAAAAAACTCTTGAATAAATTATCTAGATAGATAGATAGATAAATACTTGTACGGATCCCCTAAGGGAAATTGTGATTTAAACTGTTGAAACTACCAAAGAAGCTACTTGGAATGGTTTTTGATTAAATTACTGTTAATGTAATCCAGCTTCAGCAAGATAGTGCCTTATTTTGATGGTAAAACTTTCACACTTCCGGTTTTCCTGCCATTGTAGCTTTTAACTTAACTTAGCCATCCTGAGGAGGTTGAGTTTAGGGAAAGACATTACCACCCTGTCAATCACAATTAAGGAACCATGGGAGTAAACTGCTAGGGAAGCTCGGCGAAACCACTGTGTTTACGCTCGAGATTATTTTAATTTACGCATAGACGACCATTATGCACCGGTATATTGTGGGACATTTGCACCCGACCTTACCAACTGGAAATTGCTTCACTTTGACGGGAATTAGCATGGGACGTTACATTTAACAACAAAAACTTAGCGACTTTCAGTTGCCTGTTCTTAACCCCTTCTTCGCTCCAGTGTAAAATCATATACGTAAGTTACAGTTTATATTGGTAGAAAAGACGGTTCAGCGGAGGCTTACACTCACTCCAAGCGTGGGTTTTACTGGTTAATTTGACTACAACTAGTGGAAATCTGTTCAGCTCATTTCTCAGAGCTGGTTTGTCGGTGAGTTTCGAAGGAGTGACTGTCAAAAACACCAAAAGATTACGTTTAAACTTTTCCTATTTCAACCTCTCTCTCATAACCTCGTATTGACTGGTATCATCATTATTATTATTAATATTTTAGGTACACGAAGACGCTTCTAAACAATCGAAGCTAAACGACAAACGCCGCTCGGACTCCAGGGACAGCGAGCAAGGAGCAGAGATGAGTGGGGGAGAGGTGGTGTGCGCGGGGTGGCTAAGAAAGTCTCCTCCTGAAAAAAAGTTGAGACGTTACGTAAGTGCACTTTATGTCCTGTTTGTGACGTTGTGACAAATTAACCTGTTGGACTAAACGCACCAGCTCTTTCCTGGAGACTCTGGGGAGAAATGACAGACATGTTTGTAGGCCTCATCGTGTAGGCATTTCAGCAGTTGACGATTCCTTTAAAGATTTTTTCTCTCTTTATTGTCAACCTGAAGCTGTTCGACCTGTGTTCAGTTTGCCTTGTATAAGAGCAACTTGTGCGTGACAGACAATGTAGGAGGATCTTGATTTGCTCAAGGACACGTAGGTGAAGCACAAACCTTACATTGCAGTATTCTGTCAAATTTTCTATTTATAGTGTGATTTAAAAAGAGTACAGGAAGAATGATTTAAATATATCTCACTGGAAGTAAGCCATCATTGTAGAGCAATAATTTGTTTGGGGGAGTCAGCTGCACAGAGAAAAAAAAGTATCTTTTTCTCTAAAGTATATTTACCAAAATGACTATAAACCACGATTACATAAAATAAAATATGGCCAAGACACAATGCTAAACCAGGGTAAATTATTATTTTAATCAGACGGTGTTCTCTTTATTAGCAAGTTATAAGAAACTCCAACTGTTACAAGTCTTACTTTTTGCATTAAGCAAGAAAACTGATGCAACATGATATTTTTAATTTGCTTGTGGGTTTTTTGATACAAATATTGTCATTTATACCACTATTTCATTGCTAAAACATTATATTACACCTTTTTATTTTTGATGGAGCTGAGCTAACTTTCACAGCTTAGTCATCCAATCTCAGAGTGTAGGAGAATTGGATTGTTTTGGTGGTTGATTGTCAGCTTTACCTCTCTATTGTGCCACTAGGACCATCAAAAAAATTGCATTTTTTTTTTTTAGGATCAGTTAGTATTGAAAATTAGCTCAGATACTTGGAGGGAACCGTATTGACACAAACAGTGCTGTCAACCTTGTTAAAGTGCAACTTGCAGGTTAAATATTCTGCAATAAACTTTTTAAAACAGTTTTAACATGTTTGAGGAACACAGTGGCATAAATAAAAGGTTTCAAAAATGTTTTTATAAAAAATGACACCAAATCTAGTTAGTCTGAATTTACTGCTTCCAAAAAACAACGCACTTTGTACCACGTGACGTCGCAGAAGGTAAACACGGAAGACCCAGCAGCTAACTGCATCAGTTTATCTCGGATGTCGGCTGTTTTTATTGGAGTTTTTGTTGCGGTAATCACGTGTTTGTGCAGGATGTAAAAACTCAAGTCTCTCTGGACATCGTATCCACACGTTTCTAAATAGGAAGAGTCCAACTTTTCGCTCCTGTGTGAGACTGTCCAGGCTATGTAGGTTATGTAATCGTAAAGAGCTCTAATAATCGTCATTTTCTATAAAAGATAATGTCTGAACCATGTCAACATATTAACAGAACAAAAACACGGCAACACGCGTGTGTTGCTGCTGGAGCTGCTTTGTTTTGCTTCCCCGTGAGTTGCAGGAGAGACGTGTTGGAGCTGGACACTAGCAGATGATAGTTTGCCCCTCCAAAGAAACAGATTAAAACGTCCTCTTCGGGTTTAAAAAAAATTTCTTTTGGGTTGTTTAAAAAAAGACAAGTTTACATTGTGGAGGACGGCTCAGCAGACTGTAAGGCAGGACATAATACGTTGCAGAGAGAGGAGGAAATATGTTTCACCATCAGTAAGATTACTAGCGGCTTTTTAAGCTGTAATAAAGGTAAATGCACAGTAGTTGGATTAAATAATACTAATATTTATTTATTTAACCTAACATTGAAATGAAATGTTAGCGTGTCATTTGCTATTTTGTATTTATGTTGGACTCCCATTGGTCTTACAGCGCAGCGCAAAGCGTTCACGGAGCATTACATTATACAGATGAGGGAAAATAAACTAGTTTGACTCATGCTCTGGTTGGTGTTAAAGCTTTGCGAGATGTGTTCATGAATGTTACATGATGAGGAAAAAATACAAAATTAGTCTTTTTTGCTATTTCAAACATAATCGACCCGGCATGAGGTCCATGGCTCAATCTTCAGTGTGCAGTAGTCCGCAGAAAAACATTATTTAATTCCAGATATCTGGTCTTATTTATTTTCTCTAATGTAGTATTATTTATGCCCCAAACAAACAGCAGCTGGAGGTCAAAGCTAGCTGGATATTTTTCTGTGTTTTATAAACATTTCTTTTCAACCTCAGTAAGTTGAAAATGTTCAACTCCGTTTTTATAAGATGGTTTCCAGAAAGAAGTTTCCCAAGTCCAGGTAGATGTCCTGTAGCCTTTTCCATCTGTTTTCTCTGAGAGAAATCCAGAGTTAATATGTAGGATTTATTTATTCTTTACACAGCAGAGGGGATTTAGTTAGAATAAGACTTCTTGTTTACTTTAGATTACTATATTAGTTATTTCAGTGTGAAGAAAATAGAGATAAATCCAACTATCGACATATTAGGAGCATTCAGGTGAATTTACTTACATATTAGTGATGGAAAATTAATTCTTGCATAATAATTGTGATAATCGTAAAATCGTGATTATTTTTTTTACAATAATCGTACCAGGAAAATCTGTAATCGTGACATCCCTAGTCCACGTTAAGCGCCAGGACTTAACGAAGTATGCAGACAGTAGTTTAAAGACAGATGCAGTGCCTGTTCATGTCACAGCCAGAAGTAGGTCATGTCTGCGCTACAGGGAAGCTGCGTGTAGCCCATCAAACCTTGAAGCAAACAGGGTACGTTTGTTTTTACTCTGAATTAGCGATGATTTGATTACGTACATGCAAATGTATACATGGTAAAAAAATGTTTTTAAAAGTTTCCTGACGTTCTGCATCGGATAATGTGGAAGTATTCTGCATTCTACAACATGTGGGACCTTATCTTTAAGAAGTGTCGTGCAACCCAAACAGGAAACAGCTGACTGTTCACACGTTTGAATGGAGACTTAGTGGGGCTACGTTTTGTTGCTACATCATCTGATGAGGAGATTTTACATCGGACGCTTACGTCTGTGGACTTTGTGAGGATTAAACAACTCGGATCTGTGCATTACAAGGTTTGGTTGCACGACGCGGAGTCTATCATAGCACGATACGCAGTTGATTAAAACCGTGTAATGCAGATATCCGCGTTGTTCAATCCGCTTGGTCCCACACAGTAAACATTTGATATTCATGTATCACAAAACCTGTCAAATATGCTGAGGTATGCAGAACTATTTTATGCTGGCCTCGATGTAATTTTCTGATAAACAACCATTCGATGCTACAGTGCATTTCTCTCATTCACCTGTCAAAAGCCAGTTTATTTGGACCGGTTGAGTACGTGTTGCTATGGTGACACCGGTAACGGAGTGATATAACGGTGATTTAACTTGCCGGACTACATGTGCATATGTACGAAAATAATGCACTCCAGTTGGCATTAGAATTCTCCCTGATCATGGTATAAATAGTGTTACATCTCAGTCCCGCCGAACATGGAAGCGTCACGCCACGGTTTCGCAGCTGAGCCGCAGCTCAAGTCACTGGAAGCCCCGGTGCTGCAGAAGTGACTGATCTGTTTTGAATTTTACTTCTAAATAATCGGTTTAACCTCATGATAAATGCCGTTTGTCTTAACAGTATGAATAGCTTTTCCCTTCATAAACCCTGCTAGAAGTTCCTCTGCAGAAATGCCTTTAATCTCATCCACAATGTCGGGAATCTAAAAATAGAACTGAGCAAAATCCCCTGCAGTCCGAAAGACCTGTGGCCGAAATATGTAGAAATTTATATTCTTCACATAAATATTGAACCTTGTTTAAATGAAAATCAATGTTGTTTTAGGAAAGGTCAGGGAGCAGCAGGCTGCATGATTTCATACGTGTAGGCTTCCGTGTTCGTGGGACTGAGGAGTTAATATCAAACTATTGTTCCCATCAACAGTCTCCTCTCCTGGATGGTGAAGACCCTGTTGGTAGTTTCAGGTTCAAATCTGTAGGAATCAGGACTTTCAGTTCTTGAAATGATCATATTTTTTCTCCTCCTTTTTCTCAAGTCCATGCTGTTAAGGTGTGTTAGCCATGTCTGTTTAGATCACGGACTACCTGTTGCTACGTCACTTCCGGCGAAGCATGTTTATAAAGGTGTTTTGCTGTTTTCAATGGTGAATTACCAATTTCTTTTTTTTTCAGCAACTAACACCAGATAGACATTCTCTATAAAAATGCTTCATGCAAATCATCAATCATGCTTTTAACCTGCAAGTTGCTCTTTAAGTTCGCACAACTTAAAACATCACCACTGCAGGAAGGAGGCGCATATTCCCTTCCTTCTGTAGTTACTTGCCCTAATGTTGATTTTAAAAAAAAAACAACAGGTGAATAAGTGAATCTTAAAAATGTTGAGCAATGTGTGTGTCACTTCATGCTTGAAAGGTAACATTACGTATATGTCATTCAAGGTTATAATGGGTTAAAGTGACAGCATTTAGTTATTCAGACACTGGTCAAGCGTGCATGCATGTAAGATAAGACGGGAAATAAAGCGAGGTATAATATTATTGTCTTTTATAGAGTCTCAGTTTTCTCATAGTTAATTAGTGTGTAAAAACATAATGACAACAGATTAAATCAACAAGAAATATAAGTTTATACATGTTTAAGATTGTTTAACAGTCGTTTTCCTTTTGAGGGTTTAATTTTGCTACAGTAACAGCTTAGTTATTAAGATATCTTTACTTCACTTGAGGACAACTTCTGAGTTTTTTGTGATGTTGATGATATACAGAAGTCCTTGAGTTTTCACATAGAAACATGTTGTTTTGTCTTAAAGACACTAGGTCATGTTTATTTATTTTGATCTGTTTTTTTATATAGCGCCAAGTCACAACAGAAGTAATGTCAGGTTCCATTTCCTCTAGAACAGGTTTATATTTTGTCCTTTATTAAAAATTAAACAGTGATGTTGTTTATCTGCTTTACATGACGGCATGTCATAGCTACTCTCTGTGTCCAGGGTGGAGTTCCGCCCTGATGCCACATGCATAGATAGACATGTGCACGCACACACAGGTGATCTCACTTCTGTCAGAGGACAGAGTGTGCATCGGATAACGTCAACCAGCTTAAAATATGACAAAAAAATATGAGAAGTTGCTTTTTTAAAGATGTAAACAGTCTCCAGCAAGGAGCAGCCAGAGTAGTTCTCCTGCTCTGTTGTTAAGCAGAGAAAGCCATGGCCAACACTTGTTTAGCACAGCTGTAGCACAGGGGTATTCAGTTTGGTCCTATTAAGGCCACAATTCAGCAGGTTTTCCACAATGTAGGTGTGTTAAGCAGGAATACATAAAAATTTAAATAAACCGCACATCATACACCAGATTAACCCACCTGCTGCTGTATATTTTCTGGCTGTAAATGCGACTGCAGCAGTTCAGACTTGTGCCTTGTTGAAAATGATATTATATGTTACAATGTTTGACCTGTTAAGATCATAGAAAAACACTAGAAGGTAATACACACGGTATCAACACGTTCATTTGCCATCAGATTAATGGAGAACAGTTCATGTCTGAAAGGGGCTTTAGTTGCATTATGTCATAATGGAATTTGAGTTGTAAAAATATAAGATGGTTACTATGCTTGTTACACAGTGTAAGCTATGGGAAGATGTAAAACTCCAAACAGAAGTGTGACACATGACAGTATTGATATGTGCTAAGATGGATTTGTGAAATCTTTGTCAGCAGTGAGGAAAAAATAAAAAATAAAAATCTCTTAGAGTAATGGATTGAAATGAGAAATGGGTAGATATTGTCTGTGAAACAGATTTGCATTTCATAAAGAAAATGTCCAGTATATACTATTCAGCCTTACTTGTGGTGGAATTATTTTGTGCTTTCAGAATTGATTAAGAAAGAGTCCACATTTCTTGGCTGTTAATGTGTCCTTCCCAGATGGGTTGAAGTTATGACCACAATTTCTTTTGAAAGGCTTTTTCCAGCCAGTTTACCATAACTTTGTTTTGGGGCTTTCCCACGTCATTGTCTCTGCATTTTCAATTTGGTTCCCTTTTTCCTCTCTCTTTCTTCTTACATTTTTCAGTCTGTAAATTTCTGTTGAGGTCTACTGGGAAAACCCTCTTCAGATGAACAAGTGGAAGATTACAGCAAACAGCAGATTCAGAGCTCAGCTGACAGTTCAGGACATCTGTTGTGTTTTATTCTAGATACAGTAGTTATTTCCTCCCAACCAATCACAAACGCAGACCCAAGCATGCTCTGCCACCAAGCCCCGCCCCTAAAGCCCCTAGAGCACATGTAATGCAAAAGATATTGCAGTAAGGAGAGGAGGAAGAAATTGGCCCAAAAAAAGCTTTCAGTAGTTCGCCAGCATAGTGATGTTTTGGTTCCATTAGGGCTGTCAAGCTAAAGCGCTAATGGCGCGTTAACGCTAATTCATTTTAACGGCCCAAATTCTTTTAAACTGTTGGCTTAACGGACACAGAATGGATATTTTACACGGACAGTTTAGCTTTGAAGCTCTGCATTCTGGTTCTCTGGACCAGACCGAGGTATTTTATCTGCTGTCGATGTGAACTGAGTTACCGCCCATACGTCGTGTCTCAAATACCACCTGTTGTGCAGCAAACAGCAGATTCAGAGATCAGCTGATCGACATGCAGATAGCTGCAGAGACATCCAGTAATTGTACAAGCAGCAATATTTCAACAGCTGATTTGGATAAACTAGAGAAGCTGGAAACAATGCTAGAGACCTGCAGGATATTTAATACTGTTTTATAGCATGTTGCTATTCTGTGGTTAGTATGCAATCAAGTGTTAACTCAGGACATGCATGCAATTAATGCAGATTAAATATTGATAAAAACTGACAGCCCTAGTTTCCATCCATTCCAATTTTCAGTTCTGACAAAAAAAGGTGGCTGAATAAAGGTTGAATTTGAATTTAGTGTTTATGTTCTTTATTAAAAGTAGGTCATTGAGCAATAATATGAAATGGCCACGGCTACCCTTGAAATATATATAAAATTTTATTTTTGAATTATCAATAATGATCGATCAATATGATTTTTTTTTTTATGCTTTTTTTTCTATATCATCCAGCCCTAGTAGGAACCTTAGGACATGCAAAGATGGGTGTTGTAATGTTTTCAGCATCACTGTGTTAAGATACTATGCAGGTGAAATGTGTAGATTACTGAATATGAGTAGCTGCATCAATGCATCTTTTGTGAATTTTTACTTTTGTGCCTTTTTAGCTAAAAAATTTGCTCATGCTGTTCAAGTTAATAGAAATATTTTCATTAATACCAGTTTTTAATTCTGTTATTTGAAGTGTTTGCTTTGATGAGATGTAATCTAAGTACAACCATTTGTTATTGAATCACAGGCTTCCAGTTTATAACTTTTTTATAATCTATTACATAAAAGCATGCAACATAACCAGTGAATATGCAAAATTAAGATTGCATTATTATTGCCTAATGGTGTACTTTCTTAATTTTGTAACATATTTCCTTCATTGCACATAACTACTACGACCAGTGTAATCCCTGTTGTTCAATGGCATGTACCCACTGGAAATGGATGAAGAATTCTGTTGTACAATTTGTCCAGCCCTTAAAAGGGCCTCAGTGCTAAAAAACAAGGCAATAGGGTCAAGCGGATGAAGGAAAATATTGAACCCCAAAGGTCCTCTTCTGATGGCAGTAAAAGAGAGACTCTATACTCCATGAGGCTTTTCTGCAGGGATAAAATGCCTTTACAGTGCATACCACTGTGTCCAATATTCAATCCTTATGTCTCTGGCTGATTGAATAGTTCTCATTTAGAAACAATTGAAGAGAAATCTGGACACAACAAATGTGACAGCGTGGTCAAACGAAAACAAAGGCATAGCTTTTCGATTAAGTAGAGGATTCAATAAATCTGCTTAGCAAGTGGAACAGAGAACAAACACTCACTCTCTGTTGAAACCCCTCACCCCCTCCCTATGTGCTTTAAGAAACAAACAAACAAGCAACCCAAAAGGGTTATAACAGAGGGCTACTTGTGGAGCATTTGCCTCTCAGGCTAACAAAGTAAAATTACTGAGCCATGTCACCACCATCGCAGCAACACCATACTCTATTTGGAGAATACTGCTGTGTGATCTGCCACAGCTTGAAAATGGATTGCATATGCCATCAATTATTTAATGTCCATTACAAACAAATGACCATTAAATATTGATATCTGGACGACTAAAGTACTCACCCATACTAACCCACTTCTTCTCCTGACACAGAGTACTATCATTGTGTGATAGACGGGTATATCAATTTCATTGCAGCTAAGTTGGTAAACATTGTTTGAAAAGTTGGACTACAATAAAGTAGCAGAATCAGTCAAAAATTAAATTGGCTGATTCCCGGATATTTACATCTTACAAAATGGTGTTTTTTCTTGAAGACTGTATGTAATTTGACCCCATGCCCTTTAAAGACAAAAATATCTAAAATGTACTAAAATGTTGTTGTTTTGGTTTTTGTTTCAAAGCACAGTAGAAGAAACATGATTGTGGCTGTTTCCATTTTCATTAGGACTAGGGATGCTTATTAGGGTTCCGATCCGATACCGATACTTACTGGTACCAATGGTTTTTAAGGCAAGTAAACGCCTTTTTACTAGCGATTGACTGATATCGTATTTTTTGGGCCGATATTATACCGATTATTAGTAATTAAGGAAACCGATAACTGATATTTAGAACCGATATTCATTTGCAGCAAAAATTGAGAATAACACACGGGATCAGAATGAAGACAGAATACTGGTCGTTTGTTTCGTACACTGTGAAAATCTGTGATATAAAGACCTTAAACTGTTGGATAATA
>JAOXYM010000004.1:15146670-15157488 GCA_028567055.1 Leptatherina wallacei | reverse complement strand
ATGCAGCCAACAATCGCCGTGTCATCCCAGAACTTCTGGACGTGACACAGTTCAGAGTTGTACTGGAAGTCAGCTGTGTACAGGGTGAAGAGGAGGGGGGACAGCACAGTACCTTGTGGTACTCCTGTGCTGCTGGTCACAGTGTTCGATGCGGTCTGTCAGTGAGGTAGTCCGTGACCCAGCGCAGGAGGTGGGCGTCGACCTGCATCCTGGTCAGCTTGTCCTGCAGGAGGAGGGGCTGGATGGTGTTTAAGGCACTAGAGAAGTCAAAGAAAATAATTCTTACAGTGCCGCTTTCCTGGTCCAGGTGTGTGTGGACTCTGTGAAGGAGGAAGAGGGTGGCGCCCTCAACTCCCACTTTCTCTCTGTATGCAAACTGGAGAGGGTCCTCAGCCTGCTAAACTTGTGGTCTGATGGAACAGGCAACCAGCCGCTCCATCGTCTTCATAAGCTGGGAGGTGAGCACTGGTCTGAATTCACTGAGCCCGCTGGGGTGTCTCTTCTTGGGGATAGGAATGAGACACGATGTCTTCCACTGGGTGGGAACAACACCCAGACGTTTTCAGGTCGTTCCAGACTTCCCGCATGTTGTTCTGCTGAAGCTTCTTCTCCAACTTGGTCCTTTACAGCACCTTTGCCTCCTTCAGAATTAGCCGGAGCTCCCTCTGGGTGTTCTTCATCTCCATCTTGTCCTTGTTCTTAAAGGCCCTCTTCTTCCTGTACAGAACAGCCTTCACTTTGCTAGTGATCCACGAAGCACAAAGCAACGAACTGTTCTGACCGGAACCACCATGTCCATGCAAAAGCTGATGTAGTCTGTAAAACACTCAGTTACACTGTTGATGTCCTCATCCTCATGCAAGCTCAGCAGTACACTCCAGTCAGTAGTTTTAAAGCAGCATCTGAGGGTCTTCTCAGCTTCCGGGGACCACATAGTGAAGGATCTGGTGTTGGGGGGGCTGCCTTTTCACCAAGGGTGTGTAGTGAGGCTGCAGGAACACTAAGTTGTGATCAGACTTGCCGAGGGGAGGGAAGAGGTTGGCTGTGTATCCATCTTTGACATTTGCATACAGCAGATCAATAGTCCGTTTTTTCCTGGTTGGGCAGTCCACAAACTGATGGAAGGCAGTGAGAGTTTTATCCAGTTACATGATTAAAGTCCCCAGAAATGACAATAAATACCTCTGGGTTCTAAATCTGTAATCCTGCGATGGTTAAGTGGATAGAATCACAAACTGCCTCCTCATAGTTAACTTGCGATTAATCACAGAATTTTGAATTTTAATCTTTTTTTAAATTATTTTATTTGATCTATTTTATTTTATATTTTTATTCTAACAATTGTATATTATTATAATACTTATGTAAGCTGTTAAGAAGCCCAGATAGACTCTAAACACACAATTAATCCTGGTTTGTTTATTTCTTGATATTGTAGTTGTCATTGTGTGAGGTAAACTGTTTGAGTTGTGATTTTCAAGCTGCATTGAATGCATCACAAGTCTTTTAAGTTTAATTTTCTATTCCTTGACCGGTGGCTGGTTTGAGTCGCGTTCTCCTGCATTACCTGAATAACTTATGTGATAAGATACCCCAGTCTTGTCCAGAAAACTATCTTGCAGAACCTTTAAGCTAAACTGTCAGTGTAAAAGATCCATTCTGTGTCCGTTTCAGCTTAAAAAACAAAACCTGCTTTCTGCATCCCTCCCTGAAATGCCGACAGTGCTGCATTAAACGCACGTAAAAAAAATTACGGCTGTCAACGTTAACACGTTAATGCAAAGTTCTTTTAATGCCGGTAATGCTTAAAGCTCGTGCAAGATATAATTCAGGAGAAATTATTAACAAATTGTCATTGTGGGATAAATGACCCAATCTACCCAATCTAGCAGTGGATGTAGCTACAGTAAATAGATACAACGGTGGTAAAAATTGTTATGCATGCTATTACACTAGTGACTAGAAGCTGCATTTAGCTTCTATGCTCCACATGTCTGGAATACACTCCCAGAAAGTCTCAGATCAGCAGAGACACTCAGTTTATTGAAATCCAGGTTAAAGACCCTCCTGTTCTCTGCTGCATTTACATAGTTTTTATCTGAATTTGTACAGTTTCCTTTTAAGCTTGAATTTTAAACTTGATCATGTTTTTAATCTGTTGTCCTTTCTTAATCTTGATTTTAGATTATCTTTAATATTTATTTTTTCGCTTTTATTTCTATGCTTTTCTGCAATATAAAGCACCTTGAATTGTCTTGTACAGGAAATGTGCTCTATAGATAAATTTACCTTGCCTTGCTTTAAATTCATTACAACAAAGGAAAATCAAATATGGTCCAGTTATTTCTGTCATTCTGTCAAATATGTGCTTCGCTTCATTCAGTTTGTTACCTTCTTGGAGCACTGACATTGTTGATTTGACCCAGAAGGTCAAGGCTAACATAGAGCTTTTTGTAAACAGACGACTCTTTTCCTGGTGCAGCTGTTTACTGTCCTATGTGCCAAGTCCACAAAGCAGTTCAGGGAATGACTGTTAAGAAGTGCTTCTCATACATACTTTGTTTTCCTGTTAATACTTGGAAGCTCAGTTGTGTTTCTGTTCAAATGTAATTTAGTTCAGATGTAAAACCATTATTTTGTGCCATTTGTCACTATGCCAAATAGTTGAAAGTTGGGTTATAATAGAAGGCAGATGAAATGCAAGACAGAAGTGCACTGCAAAGCTTTGTCAATTTAGTATGGCTGATCAGGACAAATCCCACATACAATGTAACACACTGATCTAAGTGAATCTTTTTGTTTGTTTTTGTTTTTTGTGATTACATAAAGCGTTACATACACGGTTTACATTATTTCATGTTTCAACTTGCCAGCTAATGACACCAGGCAATAAAAATAGTATGTGTCATAAGACTGCTTTCTATTTCCAGAGTCTAGTTGTAGTGTGGTGAGAACATAGAACAGGGCCAGTATGAGAACACAGATGGCCAAAGATGGTTAACATTAACCAGACGAAAAGGCTGTGAAGGGTCCCATCAGATCGGTGCGTATGTCATTCAAAGAAATAAAGTATAAAAAATAGCCGGGTCAGATTTGTAATTAATTAATTCTTGCATTGCTAGTGATACCTCTTCTAAAATAATGCTTAGGATCTACAAAAAGGGCATGAACCGATGGGAGTATACCACAGTGCCAATCAATAACTTTATCATTGTGAAGGAGAGTGAAGAGAAAGCAATCATGAAAAAAAAAATAGATGAGTGCTTTTCTGTGCACCATTAGGAAGCCTTCAGTGAGAGCAGCTCTGTCTTCTCCCTCCGCCTTTCCGTTCCCAGTGCTTCTTGGCAGGTTTAGACAGCAGGAATGTGAGGCTGCTCTGTCCTCCTCTATGCTGGGCTGCTGGGGTGTGAGTGCCTGGTTTCTGGCTGTTTAGCTTAGGCTGGGATGGGCTGGACTTTGCTGCTCTGCACTACTCTGCAGTGCAATGCACTGGCGATTGTTGTTTCTCTAACACCAAGAGAGAAGAGGAGCCGCTCCCTGGCGCCCCAGTAAGGCATGGCCGCCCCTTCCTGTGTGAGCCACTGATGGCTACCAGATGGCGGGTGAATAGAGGAGGAGGGGTCCTATAAGTTCTTATTTTACTTGCTTTATTCTTTCTGTCTTTTGTACTGTTATTATTCAGCTTCTATGCTGCACTTGTCTCTTGGAAAAAACAAAAAAAAACCCTCATCTATAACTTTTCTTTCAAAAGGTTGTTGAATCTCGAAATGAAATATGGGAAAAGAAAGAGTGTAATAGGCAACCTGATTCAGCCTGTATACCCTGCTGTGTATCTCCAAGTGATAACATACTGTACGATATTTAAAAGACATCATTGTAACTCACTTATTGGTGACTCAGTAAAAAAAAAGTATACCTTTTGAAAGCCTTTTTTTAAAGATGTCCCTAGGTAACATCTGAAAATAATTTTTAGGGCGCATTCACACTAGCATTTTTGATTTGAATCTTAGTCTGTTTGCTTGCTTTGTTTTGGGTATTGTGAATGCGCAAACAAATTCTGATTTGAATTAAACAAATGGACAAACAAGCGGTCTGCCTACAAACGAGGGTCTCTGTTTGCTTCAAGCAGACCAAATACACAGGGGTGATGGGAATCCAGCAAGTTAAGTTGTCACAATAAATTCTGTCTAGGAGTGAGCTGAGTGGTTATCTCTCTGTGATGGACTGGAGACCTGTCCAGGTGTACCCGCCTCTCACCAGCTCATTGTGGGATACCCCAGCTTCCCGCGACCTTGAATTGGGCTAAGCAGTAATTTCAGAAAATGAATGAATTATTAGTATTTGTTTGTTTTACAAACAAACTGATTATAAATGTGCAATTTGAAACACAGTTCACTGTTGCATTTTTTTCAAAGTCAAAAGTTCATATTTAAAAAATAAAAAGGGAATTAATATTGTGTGCTGATGTAACCCCATGACAGGCTTTATTACATTTAGGCTATGTCTAAGTAAAAAAGTAGTTGTAATAGTTCACAGTAATATAGTTATAGTAGTAGAGGAGTATTCATTATGTCAATGACAACTTCGGAAACTTTATTTTTGGATATTAAAAGCATGATGTGTGAGGAGCATATGGGGAGTAACATGGAATATCAGCGACTATTACCATCTCTTTTTAAAATTGCTGTACCATAACCCCAAATCTACCTCTGCCAAAGGACAGGTAGATGGTAAAAACTGTTATTTAGAAAATTTCTTGCACATTTTAAAAGTATGTAAACTTTTACTTGCAAGGAAGTTACAAAAAACATTTTTTGATATAGTAATTGTTATGGATTCAACCGGATGTTATTGTGAAAAAGGTGTCATGTGTTCTGTGTGATAATATCGTGATTGAATTTCATATAAATCATTATAGTGGTGTTCATCTTCAGTAATTCTTGGTGCAGTGCTGCCTCTGGTGACGACAATCGTACCGAGTCTAGCGAACTATCCTGTTGTGAATGCATCCTTTGTGTTACTTTAGATTAATTCACCATGGAAGTCGATATGCTGCTGTTAAGTAGAAGACACTGTGTCCATGTGGTCATCAGCAAAGACTTATGAGAAGCAAGCTGGCTAACTAGTTTTTTCCACTGTGAAAATCTTTACCTTTCCAACAGGACAAATGTTTTAATGTCTAAGCTCTTCAAGGCAATGATTAAATATTTGGTCATGTCTCCAGAATGCATTCATAATCTCAAATGTTAATACGGCAGCTTCACAAAACAAGCTTTCCTAACTTTGTCAAAATGTTTACCTTTTAAAATGTTAGAAATTTTTGGCAAAATGTTTTTTCTTTAATTTAGTTAAATATAATTGAACATGAGACTATCCTCAAGCAGATGGGGCTGGGTTTAAAAAATTTGATTAATCGATTTAAATCGATTCAAATTAAATTAATCCAATATAGATTCATAAAACGTAAAAGTCAAATTTTTAATATGTCTGTTTTTTTTGATGACGTGACCCAAATCTTGTGTGACTTCCTGATGCTCCGCGAGATCTTAGCATACACATAACTGGTTTCCTGTTTCGGTCCAAAATAAGCCTTTTTTGCCGAGATAAGGCCACATGCAGATGCAGTGTGGATTATATTCACCTTTAAACTATTTAGCAGCTAACGCTAAGTCCGCAAGCGCTTCCATGCTCAACAACAGGAAGTGATGTCACCACCCATGTACCTACGAAACAATTCCGATTTGGGCGCCCCATCAAGTCTCAACAAGAGCAAGTTAAGTCACGTTTCCTCTAGAACAAGTTTACACTTCGTCCTTTTACTAAAAACTAAACAGTCTGACATTATTGATATGATTTACATGACGGCTTACAGCTGTCCTCCAGAGTAAGCACACGCACAGACACACACAGATGATCAGAGGACAGAGCGCACATCAGAAAATCAAACATAAATATGAGTTTTTTTTAAATTCTGTCAGTAAGTGAAGATGGAAAGTGTCTCGCTCCAGTGAGGAGCAGCTGGAGTTTTTTTTTATCTCTGGTGTTTCACCAAGAGCGTCATGCCATTGTGGAGACGCTCGCTGCATCTACCATCATTGTAGGAATTTCTGTCATACTGGGGCTTAAAACGGATCCAGATTGTAAGTTTTAATTAACGTCAACACCATCTCTAAGACCTGAACTTTAATGATATTTAGAGCGACTCGACTAAATGAAACTGTTTCATCAGGACATTTAAAAAAATCTAACTTTTTTTTCACCACAGCATTTCTGGCTCCAAATCGGGAGAAACTGTATTATGCTGGTATTTCAGAGGTGTATTTTGATGCATCTCATTAAATTATTATAGTAATCTGATTACTCCCAGAAAACTAATTTTGATTATCATGCAATTTTATTATCATGCTCAGTGTTTTAAAAAATATATATTTTTCTTGAATTCTCAAGTAACTAATTGTTGTTACACAATTAGCTGTAAATTAATCGAAATCAAAATAGATTATTGTGAATCGAATCGATTCAGGAAATTAATGATGATACCACCCCTATTAATTAATTTTATTATATGAATTGTAAAAATCTGCTAATTTGTAGTCTATGATTAAGTTTCCTTATCAAAAAGGAAGCGTTGCTATCAGCAGTCTTTTGACTTACATCCTTCCATTTTGTGAAGATGTCTACATGGGAATGATAAATTTACCATGACGTCAAAATGTCCAGTTTGGATTCTACAGTGACATGACTTGTGCAAGTTGTTGACTTACACGCATAACTGGACATGGGAAGTCTATGTGCATCTTCAAGCTCGTTTTGAAAACGGTTTTTCCCAGGAAGCTTATGTTGTATTCCCTCACTTAACTTGAACCATTGGATGAGTTAAGTTACTGTAAAGATTGCATGATTTGAGTGACAAGGTCTGAGGGTGGCTTTTGAAGGTAGATAAATATGCAACTGTATCTGTTCGCATTTAATAGTTCACCTGTCATTTCCCACACACACATACACAGCTGGCACTCTAGTTATGTGGTGCTGTGTGATCTGACCCTAGCCGCTGTGTCCATAGCCCCTTAATATAGCCCACTGCTGCCATGATGCTTTTTGCCCTTCTTCACCTGCTCTATGCTGTGAGTGTCAACACGTATGCATGTTTATTAGATGGGGGATTGTTGGGGTTCAGCCTTACGACTAGATGTGAAATATTGTAACGGACCTGTGTAATTTCCCAAGTTACTGCGACTCAGACAAGCCTTCAAGAAAATGAATGTTCTCTTAATTTCACAGCCATTCATTTGTATTTTAATGTGGTTTTCAAACATCTTAACTTTTGTTTCCTTGTGCATTTAAGAGTTGGAATCGGAAGAAAAAGAACCCACCATCTATATCAGTCAAACTTATTCACTGTTAGTCCTGTTTTGGCCGCTGTCCCTCAATACATTAGAGCTACTATGGTCCTAGCCGATATCTTTGTCCTGGCCTCAAGCCAGAGGACATACAGACACACACAAACACACACACGCACACGCAGAGACCACACCAGTCTCTGTTCACTGAGAAGATTCATTTTGAGACTGATTGAAAGCTGAGAGCCTGGAGGACCAACTCCTCTTGTTCGCCTACTTTCTTGGTATTTTTCTGAACTTTTTTTTGGCACTCTGCTCCTCCTCTTGACTCATTTTGTTGGGCTGTCCTGAGAACTGTGGAATATCTTTCCTTCTTCTGTCACAGCTCTGAACATATGGCATTCTGATAACCCGCTAGGGTTAGAAATTCAAGGTTGGTAAATTTTCTTTACTTGAAAATAAATAATAATCTGTTGTTGGATATTTCTGGTTCAGGATACAGAAGAATGCTATTATTGCTACATGAAAAAGATGAATGAGAGCAAGCATTCATGTTAAAATCGTAACTTGTTGTAAGAGAAAAAAGAAAGAAGTTGCAGAAAACTTGATGCCCTGTTGCACTTCTACTGTGTGAAGTTGCAGAGAACGTTTCTACACCAACCTTTTTTGATCAGCAAGTTACAGGTGTTTAATTGCTAGTGTTAAAATGTAAGTTTAAGAGACAGTGTTGCTTCATGATACAAGCGTCCTTAACATTGGCATGTATATGATAACTTGCAAATTATCATATAAAAAGCGCCATTGAAACAGGAAAATGCTGAACTCATGAACTGAAATCATGAACCTGTTTCTTAGTCCATGTTCAAAGTCAAAATGACAAATATTTGTCATGTATTTTAAAATAGAATGAAATTCAGATAATTGGTCTCTAAAGGGAAATGATTGCAATACAAATAGATGAAAGACATTGAATGCCATAGTTAATATTGAACTGTGACTGTGTTTTCTTGTCACCTGTTATATGCACATTTGGTTTGACTGTTGGCATTCAGGCCAGTGGAGACTGAAAGGAGAATTGTTTAAGCCCCTCTTGTCAGCGGTCAAGGAACAGCGTGATTATGTGAACCAAGTCCGCTATGCCAAAGGAATGTGTTGAATTCTACGGATGCAGCTTTGACAAGTGCATGTGACTCGACACAAGAGCTCAGATTGGCTTGGTTTGGTCTGCAAAGGCAGATGGGATGAAAATAGGAGCAAAGACGCAGCAAGTAATCACAAGAAGGAATGCAATGTGTAAAAGTGTCAAGGTTGTGGAAGAGCAAAGCATGTATTATTTGAGGTATTTAAAAAAAATGTATCTGAAAGAGAACATTTGGGAATGTGATTAACTTGTTTTGGGGATTTACATATCCTGAAGTCAGATGAGCTTTTCTTTATCTTTTGAACAGCTTTGGCTCCCATGGCTGTGAGTAGGCTGCCATCTGCACTTACAAACCATCCTCAGAGTATGTTGATTGAATAGAGCACTGTATGAAAATGGGTAATTAAGAACATTGATTCTGGGAATAATTTTCAGCACCAGTTCCTATTAGTTATACAAAGGGGGAATCATAATTGTGTTGCAGATGTATTTGAGATTGACTCTATCAAAAAAACTACTAAATCAGATCCTCACTGCCATCAGCATCTAATGTCAGTTAAAGAAGAAGCAAGCAAACGCTTAAAATTATTGAAAGTGATATTGTCAGTCACACACATAAATGTGTCGCACAGTTCTGTAAGCGCTCTTATGCACCAAAATAAGAGCCCTTACAGTTACAGTCAATCTGTTGAATTAATAGAGAAGAACTGCCTACTTTGTTAACCTCGTATCACAATTTACTAAGAAAAAAATGTTGCACTTTAAAACTGCGACAAGACGAGATCCAGTTGTCAACTAGGATGCACAATCAGTGCCTTTGACAACAGGGCATGGCTTTGCAGTGCAGAAGGAAACAGTAATCTATATATTATACTCTATGGTAAAAATGTAAACCAAGCAATGTTTCAGTTTGTATGTAACTGTTGTAGTTTTAACATATTACTGTCCCTGATTGCATTAGAGCTACTATGGTTCTAGCTGATATCTTTGATTAAAGTTATCTAGACTCTAAAGCTGCTTTTTTCTATTCAAACTAACAAATTAATCAATTTGTTAGTTGTAATCAATTTGTCAAATCTTTAGTATTTAAATCTAACTCAGAAAAGTAGCATTCAATGTCACATTAAAGTGAATACATTAACTATGTTGAATAGCCTCAGTGATCTTTCTCGCATACAGACATAAGGCTTATTCAACAAATACAAGAGAGATGTACTGTCACGGACCTCCCAGACAGTTGATTGTTGGTTTGGTGTATAAGGGTTCAAATCCTTGCTGTTGTCAAGGAAGGTGCTCTCTGTTACAGTCAATCTCAGGTTTACAAAACTGACAAATGCTTGACCTGAGGGCAATGCACATAATGGATGCACAACCTCTATTAAGTCCTAAATTTTATGTTTTCTAATAGGCATTGATTGGTGACCTGGATTTTACCCATGCTACTTCAAAGCTATTGTGCCTTTTTACATGCAAAGGTTCTGAACAAGAAAGTGAGAAGGATATTGAATAGTGTTTGCTGGCTTGATTTGAGCTTTGGTTTGATAGATGTGCATAGTTACACTGCCTTGAAAGCAACAAGGTTATTAATTCCAGTTGAAATAAATTTTTGGTCTCTCTGCAGGCAAAAGCAAATGTGTTACATGACTATTGGTAGACTATTGGGGTAGGAAATTTAACCTTTTGCAGTTTTAATAAAGCAAGTGATAACCAATGTAGTTTGTAGCTCAATAAGAATGAACGTAAGCAATTACAATAAATCCACAAGAACGCAGGTACACAGAACCCAACCCACAGCTAATGAGATTATTTAAAAAAAAAAAAAAAAAAACATTCCTGACATTGTTGTGAGACTGTTTACGTACCAGTTTAGTTGGAGAAATATCTGGCATTGTTATCTATGCTGTTTGTAATGTGTTTGAGAAATTCCACAAGTTCTTTTCTGAATACGAATCCGTGTGCAGGACATACAAAAGCACACATGCTGTACATAACCTCTAAGGTATGTGTTCACGCCATAAAGATTTGCTTTCATCTGAAAGTAAAGTAGTATCATCTTAATGTGACAAATGAGTGAGCAGAGGTGTGCATCAGTTACAGGGTGCTGGCTTAAAAAGGTGGTGTGCCTTTAACTTGGCTGAGAAACAAGCCTCAACATGCCAACAGTTCTGCTCTTGACACCAACCATGGATAGTACAAGCCTTAAGAGTGAGCATGTTGTATTTCTAATGAATGAAAGTTACCTTACTGAAGTATACTTGACAGTAGGGATCGACCGATATTAGTTTTTTGGGGCCGATACCGATACCGATTATTGGTGCTTAAGGAGACCGATAACCG
>JAOXYM010000004.1:15127892-15145424 GCA_028567055.1 Leptatherina wallacei | reverse complement strand
CTTAGTTTTATGAATCGATATTGAATTAATTTAACTTGAATCGATTTAAATCGATCGATTTTTTATACCCACCCCTACCGCCCACTGCACACACTCTACGTACACCCCGATGACAAACTCTACCAACCACTGCGACACTCGATTACCTCACTGATTCCTAGGGGAGCACCACAAATTGCTACCTGGTTTGTGGGAAACACTATATTGTATCACAAGTAAGCCAAACACTCACATTAACACACATGCACCCACAAATTCACTCACAGATGGATTTTAGGCCTGACTGGAGAGAAGTCATCCATCTCACTATGCAGTGTTTCCCTCTTGTTGAAAATAGCCTCATAGTATGTGCCTCAACCCACAAGTTGCTGTTGTTTGAAATTGCTTTTGTATTCTATGATTTTGCTGTGGGTTTCATGACTTTTGAAACGCATATAAATGTACAATGTATCACTGAATGTTCACACTATTAAACTATAATCTTGTAGAGAAATCACTTCATACTGACCTGAGCATGTGCAGAAGCAAATAAAAAGCCAAGTTGGGAATTCAGAGTGGGACGATGCACTTTCTAGCTTGTGGGCATAGCTTGTAGAGTAGTGGCTGATATTTTTGGTTCTGTCCGCCTATCTTGAGCCAGGCGGTTGTAGGTGTTTTGTATTGTAGAGGCTGCATGCATGGGGGGTTGCGGTGGGCATTTGTTGCCAGGGGAGGTGATGTGTTATTTTCAGTCCATTGTGTCTACTTCCTGTGGGTCATGGGTTATTGGAGCTGGGTGTTGCAGACTTTACGAAGTGAGGGGAGGGAAGTCAGCAGGGTAGGCAGGAAAGTGGTCAGACTAACTCAACAACACTGGCTGGTCAGCAGCTTGCTTACCTTGCTAATCTTGCTTCGTTTTTATCTGAGCTAAGCTTGGACTCATCAAAACCAGGTAAAGAGACATAAATCACAGTTTCATAACTTGTAAACTCCTCATTCAAAATGTTTAATATTCATATTTCTGGTTTTTATGTAATTAGGTGTTTTTTCTTGGCTTGAAACTCTTAGAAATCCGTTAAAAGCGGGTAAATGCTTGCCTATGTAAAGCTCTGGTGTTAGGTTTGACTTTGATCCAATAAACAGCATTCTAGCAACAAATCTTAGGTTCACAACAAGCAAATTTTGCTGTAATTGTGGCTTGGTTGCTCAAGAATTAATTTGCCTTAATTGTTATTAAGGTTATCGAAAGCCTTTTTTAAAACGTTCAATAAAATTCTTACTTTTAAAAGTTGGGTAATGGCTGCAGAAGGGTTAGTTTGATTGCTGGACCTGTGAAAGAAATAATTATAGTGAATGTGTTTGAACTGCTGAATGGATGCTGTGGTTGTAGTCATTTCTGACTGAATATAATTTAACTGAATGAACCTGTTTTGTTTCCTTTTCGAACAAGAACATTATTTTGCAGCATAAAGAACAGTAATTTGTGTCTATTTATAAAGAGAAAGCAGCAATCCCTCCACCTTAAAGCATTAACAAGTAGCGATATTCTACTTTCTTGAAGATAAGTCGAACATTTTTTACCAAAAGAAAAGTTGTCTAACACTGGGCAATCTTTTAAGTTTTGTTCATTGTGCAAGATTGTACTGAATAGACATCACTGTTTATGTCCAGTCTTGTCCCTACTTTTCTACATAACATGCTGTTACAGTATAAGGTAAATGTTAATATAGCAGAGGTTCTAAAGTTAGCACTCGACAAACCCCCAAAACGCAACCACAGTGACAAAAGTAGGCAAAACAGGAAACTCTTTTGCTCAGAATGTGTGTTGGGAACAGATGACCAGGAAGATAAAAAGCGCTAACAAAGTGGAAACTTCCACTTTGGGATGTTATTTTGCTTTGTGTGTTTTTCTCTCTTTTTTTTATAAAGCCCCAAGTTTCCTGAAAACTTGGTATAAGGTAGCTGGTTTGTTTACAATGAAAAAGCTAATGGTTCAAGTGCTGAACAGTTTCCTATGTTATAAGTAACTACTGTTGCTTCTGTGCTCCGTCAGTCATACATGATGTGATGCTGTGTTAATGTTTAAACCTACTCCATTGGAGTTAATGCTTCACCCCGTGAGTATGGTTTAAGTCTGCACCTGTCTAAAAGCTGTGTATTGAGGATAGCTTGACCCACTATGCTTCACTTTCATGCAGAACTTATCAGTTCTTCACTTCCTTTGTATGCACTCTTTTATTACATGTTCCCTACCTCTCCTCTCTTCTTCTGTCTTTCTCTGTCTGTCTATGCACGCTAGTAAATGATATGGAAGGATTACTTGACCGAGAGTTCCTGTTGTCAGTCTGCAAGAAAGAGTTAGTGCAGCAACTACAGCAATAAAACCTCACTTTTCAAAGCCAGCGAAGTAGCCTCAACACTGTGGTCATGGACTACACTAACTAACCACAAGGACGACACCATCTAACCTGCAAAAAGCATCAGGGAATCTGGAAATGTTTGGTAAGCATCAGTATTTTCTCTGTAGATATTTTGGGATAAATTTATGGAAAAATCTGAGGCTAACATCACATGTTGTGGCTTAGTATGTGGCTCTTTGTATAAGAGGAAATATTCACTCGGACAGATTGCTTTGTTTTTGATGTAAAATAGTTTGAAGAATTATGACATTTTCTTGTCAAAAGTTTAGAGCACCCGTTTACCCTTCAGGCAGTCTTTCATGAGAAAGTTTTTTTTGTGTGTTTGTGCACTGTTTGCAAAGATAGCAGTATGACTCCCTGGGTCTGTGTTCTTTGGACAATTACTGTAGATTTTTCAGGCTGGGGTCAGATTTTGCCAGGTAGGGTGAGAATTTTACAGCTGCACATAAAGGCAGAGGGACTGTAGGTTGTATATTAAGGAATGGCCGAGAAGAACGCAAATGGCCTTCTTTGGATCATATCTTAAGTGCACGTAATAGATCAATATGACATAATGAGCATGCATATTAGCTTGCAGTCTGAACTGTGTGCATGCCATGGCACACTCACAGAAGGAGCTTTTCACGTAAATGTAAGTGCTGAATCTTGGTGTGTAGGAACCTCCCAGCTTTAAAGTATTTAGTAACTTCTGTTAAGAGAAATAGACACGCTGTTGCACTTTTTACAATGCATAACAGATGTTGGTTATCCAGTTTATTTTTGGCAAAAGAGGAATGCACAAATGTTACCTTTGTAGTACATGTGCAGCTGCATAAAATGGCATGTCTTTTTTGTTAGTTGGGCAACTTGTCTGGGCTTGTAGCCTGTGCTGGCTTGGTTTGCTGTGCAGACCAACATCAACTTGACATGAAATTTCTAATTATTTGATGCAAATCTGTTTAAAGAAATTCTCACGAGACTTATGTGATGCAAAGATATCTAAATTATGATTATACTTTTTTTTTGTCTTCATTTAAAATTCGCTTTAACGTTTGTAGTTACCCATTAAAGTGTTTCCTCCAGATTTTTTTTTAACTGTGGGGGAGGACTTTGTAACCCCTCCCTGAAAAGAACATTATCGCAACTTAAAAAAATTCATAAATAAGTAGGGATGCACGATAACCTTTTTTAAAAATCGATAACCGATAAGTTTCAGCTCCTGAAAGCTGATACCGATAATTGATAACCGATAACACACATAAAAACCTTAGATTGTGACATCAATAAGTTAATAGTATTGATGTCACAATCTGAGGTATTTGTGTGTTCTAACAAAACCATAGAAACTTTTCCCTCTTTAAATGAATAGATATTTATTTTTTCCAGTGAAAACCTATTGGCAAGCCTCTCAAACGTTTTCTAAAAGATATCAAACAAAACTATTTGATATTTCAAATGCGCTTCAATTTAAATAAGGTGCATTGCTTCCTGATATAAAATAAAGGCCTCTTGAACCACATTGGACTGATGCAAATACATACATCAGGATTACAAACTGGAAAAGTGCATTCCATACTATGGAATCCATAGTAACAAAAAAATGAAGTTTAAAGGATTTTGGCTTCGTGCAAGGCCCCAACAGATATTTCCAAGCTGCGTTCAAAACGGGACCGGTTGCTCCTCCAGTATTCAAGGAAGCAACGGCTGACATGAAGCATGGGCTTGGACAGATATGACTGGAGCTAAAAGTTAACAACACACAACAGAACAATAAAATCTAATCATTGTTCTGACAGTTATAGATGCAATATGAGTTGGGTCTTGTTAAAATGTTAAATAAATCTATACACTTACTTCTGCATCCACTCCTGGTGAATGGCATCTTCACTATTTTTTTCCAATATTGCCTCGAACATTCCCAACAGTGAGTTATTCCCTTCTTCCCTGCTACTCTTCTGGCTGGGGATTGCTAGCTGTTGCACCATCTTTCATCTCCAGCAACTTTTCCCGCAGCATACCTGTTGCTGTAAGTCCCAGTGGCCTCTTTTCAGTTGGCTTCAAGCAGCCCGAGCGTCCTCATATGCTTTCAAAACTCAGTCGAAGCGCTGGTAATGTTTCAGATGATTGATGGAGTTTGTAGTATTAAAGCTCGTGCGACTCGCTGGAAACAATTAGTACAAATGCCTGTCTTCTTTGGAAAAGTTGAATAAACCCACACTATCGACACCATGTTCTCTGTTGTCAAACTGCATGCTGTGCTTCATGCTGGTGGTGCTGCATTCACAGTGCTACAGAAATTCCATTTTCCCACGTTTGTTAGTCGTTCTTTTGGCCTTTTCAGTTCATGTTTCTATCGAAAAATACACTGGATGTTGACTTTAATCAGTAGCTCAGTCAGTTTTCTGGTTAAATGATGAATATAAAAAACTACCAAAACTATGACCAAGTTATAATGAGTTGTTTTCCAACGCGAGAGGGTATTCTTCCATTTTGTTTTGATATTTATGTACAGAAAAGGCACACCTTTTTAGCCTAGCTTTTAATTGAGTTTTTATTTATCTGTTTATTCATTTTGATATTTGATTTTATCACAAATTTTTTTTAAAAAGTCCTCCGTGTGTTTGTATTCTTGTTGCTCTTATTATGTGTTCAGATTGTTTTTAGGTTTATTTTATTTCATCTTAATATTTTAGTATATTTGCTTTAACTTTTTAACACTTTTCTCTCCAGTGTTCCCCTCAGGGGGATCCACCATGCCGGGGGCTCTGCCTGCTCTTCTGGCGGGATTGCTGCCGCGGTGATCGCCCGTGTCTGGGTGGCAGGGGTCACGCACAGCAGCCTTATGGCTGTGGTTTGGGCCCCCGGTCTGCCTGGATCTGGGCGGCTCCTGTGGTGGAACCTGCTGTGGTCATGGATGGGCTGGCCCCCTGTGTGGATGGATCCCCAAGGTTTCATTTCCTCACAGCAGCATCAAGAAGATTTTTCATTCTCTTACATTCAGTTAAGAGACAGAAGGATTTTAGTTCACATTTAGAAGAGGGGAAAAGAGGGGGGAAGTAAATGTGTTAGTTTCTTTTCTCTGTATGTGTAATTGTATGCGTGGGATGTTGTAGTAAGGTGTGTGTTTTTATAGTATACTGTGTGAAGGTTTTTATGTCCAAAAGTTGTTTTTATTGTGTAAAGCACTTTGTGTTGCTGATCGAATGAAAAGCGCTTTAGGAATAAAGTTGCTCATTGCTAAAGGTGCTCATTCTGACTAAAAACTAAAAAGTTACTAAAAAGGACTAAAAATGTTAGTTGCACTCAACAAATTTTTGGTAGCTTGTGCCCTGCACTGATGGGACTGTATCCCAGTGCCCTCAGTTACTCTGCTTCTCTGTGTCACTTTTTTTAGCCACCTGCATCCACCCCACTCCTGTCATCTTCAATGTGCACAGCCAGCATCATGCCTGCAGGCAAGGAAGTCTGCATAAATTCGGAACATGCAGTAAACCTCACCAACAAGTGCCTCTATTGGCTTATAGAATAGCCTCTCTTTGCAACACTTAAACAAGAAAGCACTGCTACCCCCGGGTACACTGTCCTTCAACCATTCTACTATTCTATTCCACAGTCATTTAGCAGATGCCTTTATCCAAAGCGACTTACATCTGAGTATACCAGTGATGCTGACACTGGAGGCAAGGAGGGTAAAGTGTCTTGCCCAAGGAATGGTAAATGGGCTGTACTTGTATAGTGCTTTTTTAGTCATGTTTACCACTCAAAGCTCTTTGATACACGTCACATTCACCCATCCAGCACACACATTCATATAGCACTTATGTTGATGCTACTATACACATCCATACCCCCGATAGGCACATAGGGAGGCAATGTGGGGCTCAGTGTCTTTCCCAAAAACACAACGACAGTTGACTGGGTGAGCAAGATTCGAACCGCCAACCTTCAATTTGACCAATCATTGGACAACCTGCTCTAGCACCTGAGTCACTGCCATTCCTTTATTCCATCCTTCCTGCTCTGTGTAAGGGGATAGGACTGTTGGATTTTCTCCTCACCTCACCATCGAGCCATTGTTAAGTTTAAATAGTACATTGGGGGCCTCTTATTCTGAGTCCCTTGTGCTTTAGTAGGGAGGTGAGCTTGGTTGCTGGATGCATGGAAGGGGCAGCCTAGAGAAACCACTGCACCATGTTGAGGTAAAAGGACTGGGACAAGGAGCCATGGGAATGGACTCAGTCTTAGATGCACACCCTGATAAGTTTGTTGTGCTCTCGGAGTGCACTACAAAGAGTGTTGTCCTATGGATAGCGAGGGTGATTTAACCATGGAGGCCGACAATAATAGCCATAGTACCAGCCTGTTCGACCCCAAAGGTCTACTGGGGCGTTGTTGAACATTTATTTAACATTCAGGGCATGCATTGATTAATGGGGAATAAAAAGTAAACGGGCTGTGGTTGCTTGAAATCTCTTGCAGGTTGCCAATTAATACTGGTGTTACAATTTTGCTATCATTACAATATCCCTCAAGGCTTATTATTATGTGTGCACCTAGACACCAACAGTAGTTACATTGAAAGCTACACTTATTGCTAAGCCTACAACAATCCTTGTACATGGTTGCCCAGATTAAATTCAAGTCACTAATGCTTGCCTGCAAATTGACAATTGATTCTGCCCTCATTTATTTATATTTCATTGTTTAGGTTTCTTCTTTTTTTGGACCGCAGCTTTCCCCAAAGGAGAATTCTATTGTCATTTGTGGTTCCATCATGTTGAAATCTGCTATCAGAGCCGAAGCATCAATCTCTATTTTGACTGTTTTAAAGACTTATTTCTTCTAAGAAAACATCTCTTTAACACCCTGAGCATGCCCGGCCTTCACCACTCTGCACTTCTTTAGCTGTTGTACTCTGTCCTTCAGATGAGGTTTAGTGTTCAACCCTTAAGGCGAGACAAAAACTGTTTTTTCATCACCTGATCAAGTTTTAGATTTTTGATATATTTTTCTTTTCTTCTTCACATGTCTTCTTTCAGACTAGTGTGTAGAGAATGTCAAAAATAAACAATTTAGGTGTTAATTTTGTGAAACTTTGTCTGCATGCGCACCCAAATCTGTTAAAAATCCACATAAAGTTGCCTTTTTACACAAAGCCCAGCACCATGGTTGGTTGTCTGCACACCGTCATGTTTGGTATAGTTTTAAAGCTCTGCTGAACTATGTGATCTCATCCAAACTTGACCCTTGTATTAGTAACTAAAACTGATTGTAAAAGAGAGGGTTTTATGCTAGACATGGACTCCCAGCTTTCTGTTGGACTTGTTAATACAAAGTGGTGAAATAAAGACGTGTAAAATGTCAGAGAAGATGGTGGTAATGTTCATGTGTAGGATGAGACCAGACAACAGAAACACTGAGATCAGCTGGTGAAATGTCTGGGAATTAAACAACACAAAGCTATCAATCAGAACAGGAGCGTGGCGACAGCGAATCAGTGCCCAGCACAGCGTGACTCATAGCTCATTTTTTACTATAATAAGCCAACAAATTGCAAAACAAATTTTGAGCATGCCTTAATCCAGTGTTCAGATTTTTTTTTCCTAGAAATGTATGCAAATTAGTGCTTTTTTTTGGCTATATAATACCTAATTTCCATATTTAAACATAAAAATTCAGAAAACTTGTAATACAAAAAATAATAGTCTTAATGTGAGCAGTAAACCAGAAACGTTTCATTGTGATACTTGTTAGTTATTCATTTTACCTTTATTAAATCTGTAGTGTCTCACCTTAAGCCAGGGTTTTTTGATGTATTGAAGTTTGAATGTTGCTCTACACTTCTAAGTTGCTTTGAATAAAGTGAGTGAATGCAAAATATAATAGAAAATTATACAGAAAATATAAAAATGCAGCCTTAGTCTTTTCCAGTATATAAAACATTGATGTCTATTTTATGAGAAATTCTGTCTTGCGCTTTGGTTCCTCTGGAAGAATTTAGACTTGAAATATTTATTGTGTGTTTGACCTGTGTGGGAAGATTGGGATCCTGCATACAAAAGAACAATGTAATGTTTCAGTTTAACAAAGATTTGTTCTTGTCTTCACTGGGAAAGAGGAGAAATGAAGACGTTGATACAGATATAGGAGCCGGGCTCTGCAGTGAACCGATTGAAAATGGGCAAGTTCAAACCAGTAGGGAGTTCTAGTTTGTTTTGTGGGTTTTTCTAAGGGTTCAGTAGGACACAGAGCCACACATAAGCTAGTGTTATTGGCTGTTTCATTTTACGTGCCTGGGTGGTCCTATCTTCAGCTCTGCTCTCACTCTACCCTTTTGCCCCATTTCCTTTGCTTTTTTTGCCCTCAGTAGTATTACTGATATTCAGAAAAAGATTCATCTGTATTTCTTATTGAAATATTTGAATTATCTTTGCATATTATTTTCCTAAAATTCAGCATGACTATTTGAGATAGTATACTTGTAGTCAAAGTATCTTTTAGTAGTTAATGGTGATTTTATTGCAATTAAATTGCAAGTTAATAACTCCATCAGGCCGTGTAAGCTATGTTTTTGCCGGCGTATGTTGGTCTGTCTTTCTGTTAGCAACATAACTCAAAAAGTAGTGGATGGATTTTGATAAGATTTTCAGGAAATTTATGCTAATAACTGATTAGATTTTGGGGGTGATTCGGATTACCATCTGGAGCCAGGAATTTTTTTTTCATTACTAGAACTGCCAAGATTCTAATAACCCCTACAACCACCAGAGGGGGTCATTTCAACACCTTGCGATGCATATTTTCTTAATTTTTAAAAAAAAAGATTTTGTCTACTGAGGCCTTTTTTTCCACTTCGAATCATTTTTACCATTCAGATTTAAACAAAAGTTTCAATAAATAAATAATCGTTTAGCATGTGGGATTACTGTGTGTTTTGTATTTCAAATAAAAATGTCAAATAATTCCTAGCTTAAAACATTCACTTATTAGCTAACATTAGTGGTGCAACGGATCAGGGTTGATCCCTTCACGGTCCGGTACGCACGTGATCCGTGGATTTGAGGGGAAAACGTTCCATCCACTGCACCTGGTCAGTCTTAAAAAGAAAAAAAAAAAAAGAAGATAAATAAACATTGCAGGAAGTCAAGGTGTAAACAAACAACCATGGCCAGCAGGCTGCTCACTGCAGCTATTTGCTCTGAGAAATTCACCAAAAAAACACACGTTGATCAAGTCATGGAGGCGTAGACGTTTACAGTGCAGACTTTTTACACTGCAACAGGAGTTGATTCAGAAGGTTCAAAATGTAGGTGGTACTGGGTGGGCTGTTGGGCTTTTTTGAATTTGTTTTTTTTTGCTGTTTTTTTGGTAAGTCTGCACTCTCTGAGTACTTCTAGTTTAACTGTTTTATTTTCAAACCAGATTGCCAAACCCTCTACATTCTCAGTTGTGGTGTTGCATTGCTTGTCTTGTAGGATTGCAAATCAAACAATATTTCCTTAATATTTTTTTTCTTCATGGTTAGTTGTACACTAAAAATTTCCCCACAGATTTGGCATGTGGATGGTAATTGATCAGGTTAGAACATGCAGCAGATGGTTTGCAGTTTACTTTTGCATTCAAATATTTTTTTAACTTTGCTTGCTCTTTTTTTTTGGACACACGGCGGCTACTGTTGCAATACGTTTTTGAGAAAGTGAGGTGCCAGAATGCACTATACATTAGAATGTGATACACGATTCCAATGTTAGATGGCAGTAATTCTTACTCTGTCCATTTTAAGAAGTGTTGTGTGGTTTACTGAAGCCTATTGAAACCTTCCACAATAACAACAACAACAATGACCATAATCACAATAATGTTAAGATAAATTTAGTATTGTAAAATATTGATATCTGCAGATATCCCATTTCAGATATTGAATTGGAACTGTTAATCTCTACCAGGAACATAATGTAAATGACCATTTTTCATGCTGAGGACACCCAGCTCTGCATGCTGAGTCTCACAGATGTCTTTCTTATGTTAAGTTCTGGATGTAATTCTGTGCCTTATGAATGATGATTTATTATTATCATTAATTATAGATGGATAGATCATTATTTAAATTTTTATTTTCAAGACAAGAGCAAAAGCATTCAATATTCTCTGATTGACGAGTCAATGTCATCCTGTCACAAACTGAACAAGTTTAAAGTTGGGTCAGATTGAAACGGGAATATTAAAGAAGGTGCAATACTTTGTGACTTTAGGCTAATGCTTCTTAACCTATTGTTTACAGAAAAGAATTAAATGAATTTTGTCTGACTCTTGGTCTTCCTTAATTATTTCTATGGCACTGCCACTCATTTTTATCACTTGACTTAGAATGACATCTACTCACTGACAAGCTGTTTGCAGTATTATACAGTGGGTACGGAAAGTATTCAGACCCCTTTAATTTTATCACTCTTTGTTTCATTGCAGCTATTTGCTAGAATCGAAAAAGTTCATTTTATTTCTCATTAATGTACACTCAGCACCCCATCTTGACAAAAAAAAAAACAAATGTAGAAATTTTTGCAAATATATATATATAAAAAAAAAAACTGAAATATCACATGGTTATAAGTATTCAGACCCTTGGCTCAGTATTGAGTAGAAGCCCTCTTTTGAGTTGGTACAGCCATGAGTCTTCTTGGGAATGATGCAACAAGTTTTTCACACCTGGATTTGGGGATCCTCTGCCATTCTTCCTTGCATATCCTCTCCAGTTCCATTAGATTGGATGGTGAATGTTGGTGGACAGCCATTTTCAAGTCTCTTCAGAGATTTTCATTTGGGTTTAGGTCAGGGCTCTGGCTGGGCCAGTCAAGGGTGGTCACAGAGTTGTTCCGAAGCCACTCCTTTGTTATTTTAGTTGTGTGCTTAGGGTCATTGTCTTGCTGGAAGGTGAACCTTCGGCCCAGTCTGAGGTCCTGAGCACTCTGGAAGAGGTTTTCTTCCAGGATATCTCTGTATTTGGTCGCATTCATCTTTCCTTCAATTGCAACCAGTCATCCTGTCCCTGTAGCTGAAAAACCCCCCCATAGCATGATGCTGCCACCACTATGTTTCACTGTTGGGATTGTATTGGGCAGGTGATGAGCACTGCCTGGTTTTCTCCACACATATCGCTTTGAATTAACACCAAAAAGTTCAATCTTGGTCTCATCAGACCAGAGAATCTTATTTCTCATAGTCTGTGAGTCCTTCATATGATTATTGGCAAATTCTGCGGGCTTTCATGTCTTGCACTGAGGAGAGGCTTCTGTCGAGCCAATCGGCCAAAAATCCCCGACTGGTGTAGGGCTGCAGTGATAGTTGACTTTGTGGAACTTTCTCCCATCTCCCTACTGCAGCTCTGAAGCTCAGCCACAGTGATATTTGGGTTCTTCTTTACCTCTCTCACCAAGGCCCTTCTCCCACGATAGCTCAGTTTGGCTGGACGGCCAGATCTAGGAAGAGTTCGGGTCGTCCCAAACTTCTTCCATTTAAGGATTATGGAGGCCACTGTGCTCTTAGGAACCTTGAGTGCTGCAGAAATTCTTTTGTAACCTTGGCGAGATCTGTGCCTTGTCACAATTCTGTCTCTGAGCTCCTTGGGCTGCTCCTTTGACCTCATGATTCTCATTTGCTCTGACATGCACTGTGAGCTGTAAGGTCTTAAATAGACAGGTGTGCCTTTCCTAATCAAGTCCAATCAGTTTAATTAAAACAGCTGGACTCCAATAAAGGAGTCTCAAGGAGGATCAGAAGAAATGGACAGCATGTTGGTGTCACGGCAAAGGGTCTGAATACCAATGTCCATGTGATATTTCAGTTTTTCTTTTTTAATAAATTTGCAAAAAATTCACCATTTCAGTTTTTTTCTGTCAAGATGGGGTGCTGAGTGTACATTAATGAGAAATAAAATGAACTTTTTTGATTTTAGCAAATTGCTGCAATGAAAATAAAGTGAAAAATTTGAAGGGGTCTGAATACTTTCCGTACCCACTGTAAGTAGTGTTTGGGGTCAGTGCTTTGTCAAGTAGAGCTGTTTTGAAAACAGAGCAAAGGCACCTGTCCTGGCTGTGGCATTTCTGACCCCCTTTTATTGACAGTGCAGATGGGAAACAGAATCATAAAGTCTTTAGATGAAGCAGAAGTAGTTTCAGATCCAAGGAGAGGACAGAGTATTCAGATTCTACTGAATACTCTGAACACTTTTCTCTGGAAAGAGAAATACAAAGAAAGTTTTGCTCGGAATTATGAGGTAGCACAGATTAGTAAAAGCAATAAAGAAATGGATATATTCTACTGCTGAAACATGGGGATAGGGATATATTGTCAGAATTTATTCCATTGGGAAAGGCAACAAGAGTGGTAAGATGAGGCATTTTTAAAGACCCCATACAATGCTTCCTCCTTTTAATGTGATCTATATCCCCCTCAAACAGGATTTTGGTAGGGATATAACACACTGAGAGATGCTTCTAAATCAATTTTGTCAGTTGAGAGAGAAATGCTGATGAACAACATGGGTAAACTTTTGAGATATCTGTAAAAGCTCTTTCAGTTTGGGTTCATACAATTCTGATGTGACATTGGAGATACAAAGTAGTAGTGAATTGATTAATTAAAGGTAATGGTGGCCAAAATTAAAGGAATAAAACTCAGATTGTAGCAAAGATACATGTTCCTGTTAATAAAATGACACCGCTGTTGTTGGTGCAGTAACTTGAGATAAACAACTACATTTTTTTGTACGTTCTCTGGCATGCCCAGTCCCACCCCCATCGATTTTCGTAGTGTCAGTTTTTGTGGACCTGGGACAACCTGATTACATTGAAGAGGAAGTCCAGAAAAGGGAGGTGTCACAAACTGCAGACCTCACAACACATTGCAGCAATTGATAAAAGTGAAAAAGGACAAACAAAATAAAAAACTAAACAAACACACTGGGTCAATATGACAGCAGCTATGGATATGCAGCTTGCATGGTAAGACCATGATTATTCAGGCTTACTCTGAAAATGTTCTTTATGAATAATATATTGAAATTTGTGGTACTATTGAATGTTTAGATTTATGATAGTCGAAATTTTGATGAAGAATGTCAATGTTGGACTTGAAGATTAACACCCAAGGTATTTGGAAAACTTTGTAGAACCTGAAAGTAATATGCCTCTTTTTCTTTCAAACAGCAATGCTGCAAAACAGTTATTTACTCATCACAACTTATTTGTAGAGTGTAAAATCAGTTCATATTCTAATATGGTTTGAATTTTAAAATGGACTCAAGTATTATTTTTAGGTCTTCATAAATTTCTTATTTTCACAATATAAAACTATTTCAAGATACTGTTGTTTAGTCACATTGGGCTTAGAAACATTTTTGCCACACAATTAGTCATTTCAATCTTCAGTTCTTATGCTCAGTTATTTTAATATATTGAACACAGTAAACATGCTTTAAGTAACATTAGAAATAAAAATCATTAGTCCAACTAAAACTTGACTTTAAAATGCATAAACATGTTAGCCAGACCAAAATTACGTGGAAATGACACTTTCAAAGCAAGATTACCACAGCCAGATAATAAAGTTGGGGATTGAATCACTCTTGCATGTGTCCCCAACTAGACTCAAATGGGTGCTCTGCACATACTCAACAATGCTATCTTTTTGTCAAAGCTGCTAAGTTTAAGTGTATATTAATACATTAAAAGTTTTTTGATAAAGCTGGTCTGACAAGTGACCCCTATCAGACCAGCCTTTAAAAAGATTGCCTTTTGCAATGTGAATATAGCAGGATGGGTTTAATAAAGAAAGGAAAAATGTCAGTCTTTACCCCTTTCTCTTATGTTACCTTATGTCAAGTGTCTAGGTTAGGGATGTCCATTTCCAGTCCTTGAGGTTTGCTGTCCTGCAGGTTTTTACATGTTTTCTATTTCAGCACAACTGACAGATTAAAACCACATTGTCAGTCTTGGGCAGGACTTGAAAACAAGTTGTCGAGGAGGTTCATTTAATGTGAATCCGGTCAGGCAGTGTGCTTGTATTGCAGTCCTGACGTAGGTAAATTTGGTCAAATCCTGTTTAGTTTGAGAGAGAGAGAGAGAGAGAGATGCACATGCTCTGTTGTTGTGGTACAGTTCAGATTATCCAATGGAGTCATGTTTGAGTCATTTAACTGTACCTGTTTTAAACCAATAAAACAAGTCAGAGCCCTGGTATTAGCCAATCAGAAAAAGAAGAGGGCAGGTCAGTCTATCCTACTGAATGGCACGTGTTATGACTGACTGTCAGTAAACTTTCTATTATCTAGGACTGTAATTCGCTGTTAGGGAAACTGGGTACGAACTTAACACAATTGAAACTCAGAGTTATATCTTAAGAATAAAAAGATTTACTTGCAAGGAGTGCATGAGACATTTACATCCAGAAACTGCACTGAAGAATACATTGGATAATGTCAGAATATATACACATGCAAGCTCACACAGTTACACACGCCCAGCTTTAGCAGAGAAGGATACCTCGAAACCAGTTTAATCTGGCTTCTGTAGTCTAAATAAAAGCTGTATGCAAAATATTTGGGTGAAACATTTATCCAAGACACAGAAAAGGAATTGTCATGGAGCAGCAGTATTTTTCCCCTGTTGCTCTTTAAACACACAATGTTTTCACTGCAATGTAGTTTAATATGACAATTCAGTTTCTTAACACCGACCTAAATCAAAGTCCGGAAACATTGGACTGGGGGCCTTCTTTAATTTTAAGAAAAAACACCAGACACTGGGGAAAGGTTGCATGAGTGGAATTAAAATGAAGGCCTAATGTTATCTATGGATTCATTTTTCCAACTCAAAATGGATAGCTGATGGATAACGTTGTCTCAGAGCAACTTCGGTAAGTTTCTATTCACTGCTTATTAACGTTACTATTAAATATATGTGCTACTGGGGTTAACATGAATGTAATGAAAGTTCAGCGTTATCCATTAGCTGTCATCGCAATGTGGGCTTGGCTCAAAGAAACAGGGGACAACGGAACCCCTGTTAGCTCGTGGTGCAAAAAATTGAAGCTCCTAGGATCATGTATTTGTGTCGTAAGCCACAAAAATATTCAGTACGGCAGTAATGGAAATGAAGTGCTTATGCGACACCAGGCAGACAGCAAACACAAAGCTGCAGTTCGTTCTCTGCAGCACTCTGCCTCCCTTCCGGGGGCATCATTAACCACAACCAAGGTGAGCGAATCTATGACTGACCGTGTGTGCAACCTGAAAGTTGGCATGTGTGGGTTCATAGCGGAACATGACCGATTGTTCACCTGGCACAATTGCACTTTTTTGTATTGTTTTGTTAGGTGTTCTACTAAGCTGAATAAAACTTGCATTGAAAAGATTTAAAGATGGTTAATAATTTGTGGATACATTACAAAATGGGTCAATCCCTGCAAAAAGTATCAGTTTATTAATTTTTAAGTAAAAGAAAGAAGTTAAAGAAAGAAGATTTTATAAATACCTGACAGGGAATTCAGGTTTCTTACTTACCCAGCCAGTTAAAAACACACTAACAGGAAAATAAATCAACAGCTAGGACACAGTACTAAATTACCTAAAAGCAAACTGACAAAAACTGTTCAGAATCTCATTCTTACCTTAAAATGCTATTGGTCTTGGATATTTAAATAGTGTAGAAAAATTAAAGTCTTCTTACATTTGAGAAAAGAAGGGGGTTAATGCAGCATTAAGCTGTTTTATTTAAAGAGGTCGTTTTCAAAGGGCGCTGCGGTGTCTAGATGTCTGGGGAATATGAATAGGCCTGGGAAAAAAATTTCAGTCAAACAATTTTTTTTGCTTTAATCCCTGGGTCCGGAACTTCTGGTTGCATCGGCTGATTTTTAACCACTGTCCACTGATTGTAGACCTCAGGGGTGCACATGCTTCATGAAAGTCCTCTTTCCTTCCAGCAGGTGGAAGACTGATGACATTGGTGGAACGGCCCCACGTAGCCGAAGGCCGTTCACTCTCACTTATACGTTTACTGCCCTCGCTAATGCTTAAGGATGTAAAAATAGCTGTTTAGCAAGAATCCCAGTCATGTCCTGCTAACAAAGACTGATTTATACAACTTGCGGCACTAAGTATAGAGGAGCTTTTGTTCCTCCCCTCCTTCTCCCTATGCAGACCTCGTCACCAAGGCCGTGAGTGCTAAAATCTCTGACGCTCTTGACACTCCTCTTAGAACAGTCTTTGTTCGGGAGTCTAACGGACCAAAGGGTAACCGAGTAGGCTCAAAAATGTGTATTTGTTCACCTTATTTTAGTTAAATTCTAGTGTATCAGAATTATGTGTCATTTGTTTTACCTCTGGATCAGCAAATTGAACTATTGAACATTTGAGCATTTACCCCAGTAGCTAAAAATTTCCCAATTCTTTGACCCCCCCACCATGTGTCAAAAACATGACTCATGACTTTAATCTATATTTCCAGCATTGACGATGCAGAAGAACATACCGTTTTGTCGTTGCTGTAGTGCAACTTTTTGAGGCTACACTACAGCTGTTTTGAGGCCGTTTTTTCCACATATTGACACCTGTGTATGACACTTAGTTTAATATTGTGGACTTTAGATATTGGAACAAATGAAATAAGATTAAAATGACACCTGCCATTGCATTAAATAATGCATTGCTTGCAATTTTTTCCACATGGAAATTGTACAAGATTATAAGGTTATCTATTTATATTTTACATTACGGCGCTTCTCCCTATGCATCCTTGTAATGACATTGCTTTTAAGAGTGTGCAGGTAATACTGACTTCTGACCCTGGTTACTGCAGCATTTTTTAATTTCCTGTTGAGGAGATATGTACGGTGTCTGTTTAAAGCTAAACAAGAGAGTTTTTCTTCTTTTTTTATTGACTGATCACAAAAGATTTACTTTGTGTGTTGACCATAAAATAGTCTAGTGGTGATTTCTGGTAGATAAACCAAAAGCACATAATATTCTTTTTGCTATCACCAAAATCTTGACCTTCTCTACCTCGACTTCAGCCCATGCACACTATGCCCTGTCTCCTCATTGCTCTATCCCTCGCAGTGTGTTTTTCAGAGGAACAAACAGAGAAGCTGTCCTAGTCAG
>JAOXYM010000004.1:15104264-15116887 GCA_028567055.1 Leptatherina wallacei | reverse complement strand
TATGTATGTATGTATGTATGTATGTATGTATGTATGTATGTATGTATGTATGTATGTATGTATGTATGTGTATGTGTATGTGTATGTGTATGTGTATATATATATATATATATATATATATATATATATATATATATATATATATATAAAATCTCAAATGCAAAAAGAGAGAGAAATTACAGTGTCCAGTGTGGGCTGCATGGTGGTGTGTTGGTTGGCACCGCAGCCTCAAAGCAAGAAGGTTGCTGGTTCCAACCTTGGCTGGGGAGGGGTTTGAACAATGGCCTTTCTGTGTGGATTTTGCATGTTTTCGGTTTCTAAATTCTCCCTAGGTAGGAGTGAGTGTGCGTGGTTGTTTATCTTTCTGTGATGACCCTGTGTTAGTTTGGCGACCTGTCTAGGGTGTACCTGCCTGCTAATTGCTGGGATAGGCTCCAGCTTCCCAGTGACCCTGAATTAGAATAAGTGGGATAGAAAATTAATGAATATGTCAAGTTCGTGGACACAACGGTAAGACTCGTAAACGCGCAATGATTTTCCAGTTTTCAGCTTTCAGGGTGTATTTCATCACCGTCCATAATAAATATACTTTATCACCATAATAGAACAATACAAACTTAGCTATTAGAATAATGTCTTTGCATTTGTTTGGTGTCTTCGGGTGCTTTCCAAATATCTGCATAGCTCCCTCTAAGTAGTTTTAGAAATCAGCTGAATGTGCCAGAAGGCCTCTCTTCAGCATAGTTTTCAGCCATGGTCTAATGACCCATATGTTGATCCATGTGTTGCATTGAGGCTCATGTTACCCTAGCTCCAAGTACTGGATAATCAAAGCATTGTGTGTCTGTAGGTCTCACTGCCCTTCTATTGCTCCTAGTCTCTTATCTGGTTTTCATTTGCTCTAGTTTGTATACTCTTGTTTCTCATTCTCGCTCTTGTCGTCTTTCAGCCTAATCACAAATTATATTTGCTCTCAGTCTTAGTTAGTTTCTCCTTTTGGTTGAGGTTAGAATTTTGCACTGGTTCACTGTTTTACATAGAATACCACAAAGATACCTTTTGGGAGAAGGTACTTTTCATACTTGGCAAGCGAGTCAACTATTATGCTACTGCAAGGTCATCTTTGCAACTATGCCTCCACAGTTCTTTTTTAAATAGCTAGTTTTACAGTAAGACTTTTCAAGGAGAAACTGGGCATAAAGACATATTCTAGCATATATGCCTCTTGAGCTCTTACTATAAAAACAAAATTCCTTCTCTTTCTTTCTGCTCGTACATCTCTGCATGCAAGACCCAACTCCCCTCAACTCAGCTTCATAGCTGAGCAGATATTGGAGGAAAGAACATTAGGAGGGCAGGAAGAATGGAGGCTCTCAAACCGCCGTACGAGGTATAGATTAATACACGCAGTGGGAACTTTCCCTTTTCCTTTATAAATCAACACTAAAGCTTTAACAAGAAAATGGCAAAACAGGTTATGTCATCAGAGAAGAGAGGAACATGTCCTCTACTCTAAAGATTTATTTTTCTGAAAGAAGTCTGAATACAATATCACCTTAAATGATGATCATACTCTGTTTCCTTATTTTAAGCAGCAAATAAGAACAAAAGGGGTTTGCGCTTCTATTCAGTGAGATCAAAACAGAGTTTCAGAATGAAACAGTACCTCTACATACCAACAAATAAAAGGATAAGAAAAAAAGGGGGGGGGGAGTCGAAGCAATTTCTGTGAAGCAACATTTTTTGAGGAAGAGAACTTGGGGACTGTGTTTGACATAAAACCACAACCAACCTACAGTTTTAGATGTAGATAAAAGTGTTTATCGGCTGTCATAGCTCTCAATTCAACAAAACAAAGCTAGTTTAAAAAGAAAGGTTTGAAAAGGACTCTGAAATTATATCACTACATTGTGACGGAGCAGAGACCTTGATGAAATAATGTCTGAAAAGAAGTGTGGGAAGGTAAAAAACAAAAACCCACAGAATCACACTTAATATGTATGAACAAATAAAGCTTTTAGTTGGGTCTTCTGTTTCTGCTGCATGTGTGAACTGACTGGTGAGAATACTGGCTGATGCTTTTGGAAATGTTAATTTCCAGTAACTACCGCTATGTGCTTCAGTTTGAAGCCAGCTGATGCACCACTGTTCACCACCTCATGCTGGACAATGTGTCATTTCTGAAAAGAATTTAAATAATATGGGGTTTCTATCCAGGAGAGAAGTGAAATGTTCCTTTAGCTTGTTGGATCAAGTGAAAAGGTGTTGGCTGCTGACTTAACATGTTACATTTCAGAATACATTGCAAAGGGATACAAATAGATATAAGATTTGTCCTCAAGTTGCTGTTTTAGCAGAAGAAACCAACATACAGTACATTGGTCTCTCAAGTTCAGACAAAGATGAAGATTGATGTATTGCTGGTCAAAATGTTCTTGAAGACTGAAGTGCTTTTTTGAAAAATCAGGTTGCTAGGTAACAGTTTGAGTCTTAAGTTTCCTCTGCCAGAGTTGGCATTTGTTAGACAGCTTACTGTTTATTTTGTACATAATATAAGTCAGCTACATGACATATTCAGTCTTATTGGGCTTTACAGGCCTACAACAGGAGTTGGTTCCTGGGCCTTCCTGAATGTCTTTCGGTTCATTTAGAACGGTGGGTTTAAATCAGCCGGGCAGATTTTCTTAGCAGGTGGCCTTGCAGGTATTCAAAATAGCAAGCCTTTTATTGTCACTCATAGATGTGAACTTAGATGCTGAAAACATGTTAGCATGTGTGGGTGGCTGTGGCAATGATGCCTGTGCCGGTGTGCGCATTACATGAACCATCACATGGCTCGTGTGTAAATTTGTACTGTTATTTTCCAAAATTGTGCTCATAGTAGCCCACATTAAAATGTAGCAAAAGCAATGTAGAATGCCCAAATATTCATGGGTCCAGCAAGTTGATCTAAAACATCCACCTAAAATAGAGAAGTTGATTAAATTCTTTCCCTACATACTATACAGATCCAACTGGTGTATGTTAAAGCCCCAGTGTGTAATAATTACTCCCATCTAGTGGTGCGCTAATTGAATCCAAACAACCAAACGGTGCTCTCTGGCGCCTCGCCGTTTATGCGCATTACTACCACTACCGAAGCCATGGAGAGTCATAAATGTGAAAAAACATCATCATCTTGCACAAGTTGGAGTGTCCCGTCAGGTGATGAGGTACAGAACGATATAATTTAGTTTCCTTATTGATGCCGATAAGTTACAAGCATGTCCTCCATGTATTTGGTACCAAACTAATGGCTAACATCATCATGTGAAATCGTTTTTTGTGACCTGTAGACTCAAAGATGATCGGATGAAGTGAGAGGGAGAGGAAGATGAAGACGAGAAGGGAGAGGTAAAGACAGTGAAAGCAGGGTTTAGTGAACCAGTCAGCGCTGAAAGAGGAAGATCCTGTGCTGTAACGTAGCAACGGAGCATTTCCATTGTAGGTTAACAGATCAGCCGTCTCTGACGTTTTTATATAGCAAGTGACAGTAAATGATCCGACCAAATGGGAGAATAAAGTAGTTGCTGGTCTATCCTGCCTTGTTTCTAACATAACGCCAAAATAAACTTCACTGTTAGACTGAATTAACTTATCTGTCTAGCAGAAAGCTGCAGCCTCACGTCAGTTTTCATGTCCCTCTTTCTCATGAATGATCACCATCTGGTAAACACTACGCCGATGTAAACTCTGGTGTTCTCCCGGTTATTAATCCTTTTTCTTTTCTTGGTTATTTTTCCTCCCTCTCACGGGACAAAGAGTATGGATGGTGCTCCATTTCAGTGGAGAATGGCAAGTTGAACGGTTCCCGGTCAGCTGCTTGTTCCTCCTCGTCCCCGACAACACACGGGGATTCACTGCTAAAATGCGTAGGGCTAACAAGTTCGACCCGTTTCGGCTACTGAATTCAAAGATGGCGATGCAACATGGCAGCTATCAGTTGTGTACGCCGCCACCTATGTATTTATAAATAAATCATTCTAAGCTACGAGAACACTTTCATTTGGATACGATTGGGATTAGACTAAGATGAAATACGTATTTATGAAAATCCTACTTGATTTTTACAAATATAGCCAAATTAAAAGCCAAATTAGTTACACGCTGTCCATTTAAGTATAACAAAGGTTTTGCAGTAGTAAAGTGAATATTTTTCTGACCAGTTTAGTCTCTACTCTCACAAAATGTATTAATTGTGTTTTTGCTCAAGAAAATTACATCTTCTTTTTCTTCTGGAAGTTGAATATTTTATCCCTCTTAATGAAAGTGATTGTTAATTCAGTGGTTTAAGAATCTATTATGTTTCACCTCTGAAAACATTGAGCAGACTGTTACGATCATTGTCACTTACAGATAGATATACAAAACAAGTTGACATTCAAAACGTAAAGCTTTGACAGGCGTTAACCCCACCTTTCTCATTTTCCTTCTCTAGAAGCAGCAAAAGCTGCTCATCAGTCAGCCATTGGGGGTTTTGTCGTGGATAGCCCCCCACATCCAGCTCTAGGCAATATTGTTGGTCCAGCAGCATCAGTGCTGTCCGGTGTGCCACCTCCATACCAGCCAGTAAGTGTGCGACACCTGGACTCTCAGTCCAGCTCAGAGGAGCCCCAGGATTACCTGTGGCTCGCCAACTGTGAGAGCAAAAAGCCTGCACCGAACAGGTGAGATTAATTGCATTAATTTGCCTCATTCACAATGCTGTGGTGTTGATTGTGATATTAGCACCTGTCTGCACTGTTTCCAGTACATTTCTTATTTTTGGACATTACAACTTTACTGCAACTCTTATCATGTCCTTGTCTCTACTGTATGGTGTACGTAGCTCAGGGGAGTGTCAGTCTCCACTGGAGGGGGACCAGGAGTATTTACTCCTGGAGGAGTGTGAGAGCAAGACTCTTCCTCCACAGACTAGTTTGTGAGTGACCAGCCTTTTGGTTGGAGCTGCCTGCTGGTGTGGAGTGCTAGACATGAGTAGAAGACAGGCCAACAGAGAAACACAAACGCTTCATTCAAAAACTTTACTGCTGATTTATATGACTAAAAATGATAAAGCAGTTATTACCGCTGTATGGGAAGCATTAACATTTTTACATATAATCCTCCCTGTGTATTGAAAAAAACTTGGACTTTTTTTCTTTTAGTATCATACTAAACTGATTTTGTTTTTGCCTGCATGTGTTGAAATTGCCCAGTGGCTTCTAAGATCTTTGATTTTTCACTTAATTCACAGTGTAATGCTAATTAGGAATGTTTTTCACAAAGATGAGTAATGAGATGCCTTAATACAACTTTGTATTAAAATATGTAGCCTATTAACACAATTGTGAAAGCCTGTTTTACTGTGACTGTGGATTTCTTAGCATCACTAAATCAACACAGTTTATTTGAGGTATTGATTTTTTGTGTATATGTGTATTATGTTCTCAGAGCCCATGCTGAATGCTCCAAGTCTACCTCGTCAGAGACAGACCTGAACGACAACCTTCCGTCTCACCGCACGCCTACACCTTCCACTTCCTCAGCAAAACACACCTCACACAATGGCTTCTTCCCACAGCATCCAATTCCAGCTTCTGCTCCTTCTTTTTACGACTCCCCTCCTTCGCGTGGTGCCTTACTCTCAAATGATGGTGGCCTCTATCAACTCCCTCGCAGCTACTCCCAGGACACTGTGCTGCTCCCTGGGTCAGCTTCCTCCCCCCCTGCTCATCCAGACAACATGGATGCTTCTGACCTTTATGTCTTTAACACACCTTCAAGGAAGCACTCAATGGAGACACAGATGCGCAATCTTTCCATCAGTTATGACATCCCACCCACACCTGGTGCAAACTGTACTTACCAGGTGCCTCGCACATTGTCATCATCAGGGGTTGGAGGCTCTGAGGGTGGGGGAGATGTAGTGCCTCCTCCCAGGCCACCCAAACCTTCACTGGGATCCACCTCAGGGCTCCCACCACCCACTGCTGAGCGCTCACCTACGGACACCTATTTTGTGCCTCGCTCAGCCTCAGAGACGGATGGAAACTACTGTGTACCAACTAGCGCTGGGAGTAAAGCTTTACGCAGCAACACTATCGGCACTGTTGACTGTTCCCGGCTCCGCAAAGGTTTGTGTTGTGTTGTTTTTTTCTTTGGTCCCCTTTACACTTCATTTTGATGGAAATTTCCTCTAGATGCTATAGCTATGTGTTGGACACTTTTGCCTCCATCTCAATCCACTTGTCAAATCTGTCACATTTTACTGTGCCATTACTAACTTGAGGAGCAGTGGTACCACCCAATCTGGGGAAAACCAACTAAAGAAAACAATATATTTGTTTAAAAATATAGTCATAGATAAGATGATATCAAACTAAAATTTAACAAAATTAGAGGAAAATAAAATGCCTTTAACAATTACTGATGCTCACCTATTTTACAAAGACTAAAAATGGACAAAAAAGGCAATAATAGCAAAACTTTCGAGATAATAAGGCTATGTTATTGCAGTCATTGCAGAAGTTATAGTGTAAAAATCATCGAGATACATTTTTATCAAAAACTTAATTGCCAGTCTTATCAGTGCTATCTAATTTGCTAGGTGGCAAATAAGTAATCAAGTAAATTTTGTAATTGTAATCAAACAGCTTAGTGGTCCATAGATGGAGGGGAAACAGAATTGTCAATGTCAAAAAATGTATCAAACAGAAGAGTACAAATATTTTATTATTTGTTTATACATTTTTACTTCTTTTGGTACATTTACAAAGTGGTATGTCTCTGCTATCTTGTCTCATTATGATTGTTTGCCCTACTTGGTAATTTGCTGCGGCAACACTATCATTTGCCTTACAGGTTTTTTCTGTATGGTTGTCCTTGTGTTTGTGACATGCATTATCAGCTACTCCAGTATTTAATGACAACACAAGAATGTAAGAAGAGGCTAAAGCTTTGTGTAAAACAGACCATTTACATTTACTGAAATAAAATCACATTAGGGTTATACTACACACATACTGAAATTATCTTATTTTTTTTGGGTTTGGTTTTGCAGATTTTGGATCCCAGGACTGCTATGACATTCCCAGATCATTCCCTTCAGACAAAAGCTGCTCATTTGACTTCAATGAAAGCTTCAACAGCTACTTTGTAAGTGTTGTTTCAATAGTCACTGATGGACTGTAGAGCACTTCAGTGCACTATAGAAAACTGGTACACTCTCATTTTTTACAACAGAATCATTATCTATAATAGTGATGTTTTGACAAGCTGTGTCGATACCTAAGCTCAAGTGCCTTAAATGCTCACTAATTGGTTAAAAAGGTATGATGTTTGTCATAGTAAAGTTAATACCGTATTTAAATTGTAAATGTATACAGAATGCCTCCATTCAAAGTCTTCTTTATCCTTTTATTAAATAGTTAATGAAACACAAACCACATCACTTGTTGAAACTGGGGAATTTCATTTTTATTAATTTATTTCTTTTCAATTCCAATGTACAGGTCTTTAGTTAGTGGTGGGCAGTCCATGAAGGTTGTATCTCATGCTTCCTGAACCACCCTTTTTTGGTCTGAACCCAATAAATCATGACATTGTCTCCTTCGAATATGTTTGTGCCGTTGGGCAAGAAGGGAACCTAATGATGTTAAACTGGTTCATTCAGTATATTGAGGTAGTTAACCGATCTAATGTTTTTTCCAAACGTAGACCAGAGGCCTGTGCTACAAAGCTGTATTTTATCTTATCGAAGTAACTTAGGGGTTAACCCGGGGTTTTCTGTACTAACAACACTGGTTAACTTCTTACCGGGATGCATCACTGCAGCAACAGACACTGAACAGCTAACCTGCTGCGGAGCAGGTTAAGTTCTGGATAGAGATCGAGTATAAAAGCGCAACCTCCTGACCAATCAGCTCTCTTGGAAAATGGCCTGCCCATTCTTTAGAACATCCTGATGACATTGGTGCAGCAGATCATGAGAGGAGTGCTTAGTAATGAAAGAGTTTGTAGGGATAGATTCAATCCTGATGAAGAAATAAAGCCTTCACCGACCGCTTTGAAATATTGAAATTTGAATTGTTTTTGTTCTTGTTTTTGACTTGTTCCCAAGTCTGTTTAGCTCCACTAGGGTTGCACCTGAAACAACGAGGTTAATGACATTGCACACACATGGCAAAACTGCAGAACCAGGAATTTATGGAACACACAACAACTCGTGCCTTCACAGAATTAATATTTCAATACAAATACAGGGGTGCTGAGCCTCTAAAGAAGTAATTGGAAACTAGAAGCATTAATCACAGACCTCTGCTAAGCCATTTTCATTTTTTTTTGCCAGTGATTGTGGGCATTATTTTTTTATTGGGGATAATTGTTCCAATAGATCTTCTATGTCCCCACAGTAAAGAATCCTTAAAAAATACATGGATCAAGGCGGTGATCTGGATCACCCCACAAAAATCTAATCACTTGTTTCTCATTCCATTTCTGAGATTTCCTGAAAATTTGATCAAACTCCATCCATAACTTTTTGAGTTATGTTGCTGACAGACAGACAAAATATAAAGGAAAGCAGGGAGCTCTGCACGAACTGTCTGGGCTGTAATAAAGTGAAATTGAGGGATCAGAGTGCTGTCCGTTTATATTTACCGATGAGTTAATATTGTATAATCTGACAATTTTACGCGTTAACAAAGTCGGCAACCAACTCTGGATTACAGCTTATCTGGATCCTGAATGTCTGGGTAAGTTAACCCAGATAACAGAGAGATATCCAGGGTATATTAATCACGCTTCGTAGTACAGGCCTCAGAACAAATGCAACTACACCAAATCACAACACTGCCTCCACATGCTTGCACAGTTGGAACTAGGCAGGATGGCTGCAGCACCTCTTCTGCTGATCTTCTTCCCCTGAAGAGTCCATTACTCTTGAACTCTGAAACTATATTTGCGCTGACATTGGTGTATTAGCATTCTTGCCAGCATTTCTTTTTTTTCATAGCTCTTAAACAATAAATTTGAAATATGAAACCAGAATGTGTGAAAATAATCTCGGGTATTCAGTCTAAAAGCACTTTTGCATCAGTTGAGGGTTTTGGATTCAAGAGCTTATTCATCTGCCTTTTGATCCTCAGAAAAACAAAGGAATGATGCCAGTGGGGCATTCTGCAGAGGAGATCGACCAGAACTATGTCCCTATGAGTGTCAACTCCCCATCACATCATCACTCAGGCAGCTTGTCAGAGCCAGTGCATGAGACAAACTATGTGCCCATGACCCCAAGCACTATGGAGTTCTCCTCCCTGGGAAAACAGGTTCCCCCACCCGCCCACATGGGATTCCGCTCAAGTCCAAAGACTCCCCCTCGCAGGCCAGTGTTAAGTGATTGCCAACCACCACCTGTGGACCGAAACCTCAAGCCTGATCGGAAAGGTGAGGGTACAATAAGTGTGCATGCATGCATGGTTGTGACCTGTTTAATAAGTATTCAGTATGTTTTGGCTTCATAGTTAGTTTGTGTTGCACATATTGTTCCTTGTAACTTTCTTCAGTATGCTAAGTGTGAACTAATGCTGCAACTTGTGCTTTGTCTCTCACTACTGGTCATAAAACCAAGAATCCAAAATGCCATTGTCAACGTGGTAATTTTTTTGCTGAACTACTAATATAGGAAAATGCCTCCCTTGGTGTATTAAATTCCATCATTCCTCTCTGTGCCTGTTTATGAACAGTGTTTATTTTTTTAAATCTTTTTTTGATTTACCTCTTGGTGAATTAGTTTGCATCCTCTTACATCTCACAGAGTTAACTCTTTGTCTAAAGCATGCTTGACTTGAGCTGAGAGGCACTGTTAGTCATTTTGGAGGGGGCTGGTCGCTGTGCCATGGAGTGACCGAAGTCTGGAGTGGTCACCTCCATCCCCTTTGTTCCCATCACTTGAATGGAGCCCTTTGATTAAAGACCTGAGGGCAAGAGGATTTTAGAATGTAGGCAGATTGAAAGACTGAGCTCTGGACAAAAAGAGTGTAACAGAGAATATCTCACAGGCAAATCAAAAGCAAGGACTGTAAATGTCATAGTGGAAAATAGAGTGGCTTGATGTTTTGCATTTCTTGATTAGAAAATGTACCTTGTGTTTGACCTTAGAGCCAGTTGGATCCCCTTTTAACATTAGTCATTGCTAAGATAAGTCTAATTAAAATTGTTAAAAGAACTTTATTGCTTCAGTTTGTCTGGTGGTTGTACTCCCTAAAGTATTTCACAGTATATTTCACAAAAACAAGTACTTGGAATTCATGCTGAGATTTATATTGCAGTATATCAGTATATGGAGACAGTCAGATGTAGGATTCCTTTGCATTCTTTCCTGGTTGGTTCTTGTTAATGTCATTTACATTAGATATAAACAAAAGTGCCACAAATTATTTATTGTCATAGTACAGATACTTCATCTGACTACACGTGACCCACAATGTACTCAGAGCTACCTGGACAGCTGTGCTTTGTATCAGAAAAAGTACCTGGACCAGTTTAAAAGATGGTTAACCCAGAAATTGGACAGAAATATTCAAGGCAGATATCTTTTTTTATTTAAAGAAGATATTTAAATCAAAACTGAAGAAAACTAAATACCAGGTGTCTATTCTCTAATCTTTACCTTAAGTGGAACGTATGGATAATTATGAAAGATTAATTAAAGTAATATAAGGCCCCTGCATGTTACTTTTTTCCTAACCACAAGCCCAACAAATTCTAATGTTTTTTAGACTACTCTGAATCTCTGAGCAATATTCATCTTTTGTGCACTTTCCTCTCTGCTTTGACTGTCCCAGCTTAATTGTCAATAAGCATTTGACTTATGTTCAAGGCCAACATTATTTTCATGTAATTCCTTTTGAATAACGTGATTGTTTGAAACTGTGGCACAGTGAAAGGTTTTTACTCTTGACAGCAGTGCAGATAAATCAGTATAAATGCACCATTGTGTCTTATGGACAAGTAACTGTTCTGCTGCAGATTGATATGTGCTCTTCTCAACATAACCTGATTCCTCAGCGTACTCTCAGTGCTTATACACAGCTAATCGTGCATGCACAGCTGTGGTGTCAGTCTTTGTGTGGGAAGCCGTAAGTGCATGGAGTGAGGTGCATGTTGGGCAGTGTGGGTCTGCTGTTGTCATGACAATCATTATCTCGAAGTGTGCTGCTCACAAAGGGAATTGAGTGTACGTGAGGGTGCAGTTTACTTGTCTTTTGCTTTGCATGGCAGAGCAATTCTTATTGTAGGGCTGAACTGTTGTGATCACCAAAAATTTTGTAATAAGCAAAGTCTTCTTTCACCAATCAGGTCAGAGTCCTAAAATAATAAGAGCAAAAGGTGTCTGTTTAGAGCGAACGGACTCTCAAACCGTAGGTGAATTCCCGAGGGGACGACGCAAGGGTAGGTACACCACACTGAACTGCTGTTGTGTATCTGACTACTTTCCATTCTTTGACTCTCCACGCCTTAATTTATCTGGACTTTGCATGTTGTAAGTAGTGCACTGTGTAATCTCTCTTTTTTTGCAGGCCGTTGGGTTCTGAAAACATGAAATGAGTGTAATTAATCCAGTGTTACCACAAACTTCCAGCAAATGGTGCATGAGTGTGCTCTTCAAGGACACCTTTTATAGTTGCAAAATTTAAAAAATATACCATGACACTAAGATGATTTCTTAAATGCAGTCAACCAAATAACATACTAGCATTTCTCCTCCTGAATGTTTTATTTTGTGGTTGTTGTTTTTTTCATTACAACACACTGCTTCCAAAATACACATTAAAATGCCACATTATTGTCCACAAAACATGTGAGGGTTCAAGTCATTTTAGATGGATCTCCAGGAATAAATTGAACAAAGAATGAGTACCCTGCACAACTAAATCTGGTCCTTTGCTTTTATGTACAGTGCATGCAGTATATTTTGGCCACCTCATGATTTAAAGTATGAAAAACAATTTTCTTAAGCAGAGGCTGTGGATAATCATCCATCTATAGTGAACAGAAATGGGGAGTTACCATGTTAGGTTTAGATAAATTGCTATATTGATTACTAAACGCGCCATACTTCTGCATAGTATGCATGGGTCATCCCACTCGGTTTTTGACAGAAAAAAAAGTTTTTTTTTAAAAAAAGAAAAAAAAAGAAACACAATATATATGCAACAGTGGTCATTTTTTGTTCCAACAGAGAATGTCACGTTGATACCATGTTGTGTTTTATTTTGGCTAACTGGGTATGTTGAGACAATCCCTCATGCATGCAGGCTGTCTTTTGTATGCAAAGCCTGCATATCAACCTTAAAGATCATGTTTTCAATGCACACACTAATTTACAGCATCCAGCAAAACATTTAGATCAACTTTGTACGTCTCACCCCTCAGCAGTTTGGTTTAATTTCTGAATAATGTCCTATCTGCTGAGACTTTTAAAAAGCAATTAAAAACATACTTGTTTAGGCAGGCATTTGAACCAGCCTGATGCAGCATTTTAATTAAATGTTTTACTTTGTTTATCCTGTTTTACTATTTCTATTATATCTTTTTTCTTT
>JAOXYM010000004.1:15052614-15062954 GCA_028567055.1 Leptatherina wallacei | reverse complement strand
CCAGCAGGTATTTTCCGACTTTTTCTGGAGGGTTGCCCTTAAGAATGAAGTTGATCCATGCAGCCTGTAACTCCTCTGACTGTGGAACTTAGCCTTCTAGCAGAACATTTCACGTGCGCAGTTGCCTTCTTCCTTCCTGCTGCTTTCTGAGGACGGGCGGGTTGAAGAGCAGCCGAGCAGCTGGGGGAGGGACTTTCCCAGTTTGAACATCACAACGGGCAGGATTTTCAAACCGCCTTTCTAAAGACTTAATTGTAAAGTCACATACACCCTACTTATGTCCCGCAGTTGTTTTTTATGGGAGTTTTTGGTCTGTTCGTGACTTAGAACATTGTAAGAGACCATTCTAAGGACTTATAAAAGTGATTTTTGCATTATATGGCCCCTTTAACGAAGTGATGTGACATTCCAAACACTGCTGTACATGAATGGCGAATCAATGTTCTCTTACTGTCCTGGATGCTGCATGTAGATGCTAACGGATGCGGCAATAGAGCACATGAAGTGAGCGGTGTGGTGGTGGAAGGTAATGAGAGGAGAAAGGAAAAAAGTGGATGGAGAAGAATTCGGGTTTAAATGGACCAACACATTGGCTTTTTGGAACTACGTTGGTTAGAAGGGAGATAACACCCTGCAAACACAGGAACTCTGCAAGACATGCTGTAGATATATTTTTATGTAGTGTAGTTTCTAGATATATTTTATGTAGTACAATGAGGTCAGAAAGAAGACGCCCACGGGGAGGATCGTATCAAAAATACACATTTTAACAGGCTTAACCAATACACATATTAATGTTTTGCAACACGATATGGGAGGAGTTTTTTTAGATTAGCATGGCGCGCGTTGGACTGCCCCATGAGGAAAATGAGCGGTCGTTGCACGACTGACTCAGAGAGCAGTTCAGCTAATTTTTCTCAATAAGCTCCTCCAGACGTCTGTATTTTTCTTCCTGATGACTTCTCTTTTTATTAAACGCCGGCCCTGTTGTGGGGGGGCGAACTGATGGCTTGGTTGTGGTATCTCAATTCTCTCTATTTGCAGATTCTGAACATTGCTGGAAAACTCTGTCGGTCCTTCTGATTCTAGTTAAGGGTCTAACAATATTTTTCCCTGTTTAGACAGCTGCAAAATTCCTTCAATGCTGAATACTTGCAGCAACCACCAGGGGGACAACGCTGCCACCTACAGTACAACCACAAGGAGCTATTGACTAATCCAGCAGGCGTTTTGTGTGTTGAGCCATCTTGCTGCGCCGCCATTACTGCAAGTCCTGATTACCTCATATCTGCCGACATGGACAGCAGCATAGATATCTAGACTGATGATGTTACACAGTGGTTTACAGGTACTGATTAGGGCATCTTATCTGGAGTTCTCAAAGTTTTTCATATTAGTCAGACATCAGCATTAATGTAAACTCTGCTTTTTCTGACAGGAACTGCTTTTAATAACTGATAATCCACAATTGATTATGAAACACAAATTAACCTTTTAATTCATCAAAAGTTGGGAAAGAAATAGCTTCAAACTTTTTCAAAGGTTGTTCATTTTCTATTTTATCTCTAGCCATCAGGCTGCAGGACACCACTGTACATGATCTGTTTGTGTTGCTGACCAAATTATTTTCATTAAGAAGAAGAGAAGAGTTACTAAAATCTCGTGTTAGCTAAAAAAAACGCAACTAAGGTTATTATAGCACAGCCCTAGTTAACACTTTGTTTTTTTTCTACTGCTCAAAATAAATGGTTAATCATTTTAACTGAATTTGATCGCATCCACAAGTTATAATCTTAACTGTGATGTTGAAAAATTTCTGGAAGCTCAAAGCAAAAGTTGTCAAGAAGAAAAATGTATTATAAATTGACAAGAGCCTGCAGCTTTACTGCGATCAGCAGGTCTCAAACAGAGGCAATTGAAGCATTGTTGATGCTTGGAGCTACTAGTTTGGTAAGCTGGGGAACAAGGCTGAAGTTTACTTCCTGCTGCCCCGAAACACTGCTGTGTATAACTTGCTGCAACTACTGTTTCCTTACCGATCTGGAAAATCCAATGTGCATAGTCTTCATCTGTACCAGTGCTAGTGTGGGGTGCTATCCAGTATGGGAGAGCTGGAGATCTGGGGAACACATGTCTTACCCTGACAGCAAGCTGTGTGTTTGTGTGTGTGTATGTGTATCCTGAATTTGCTAAGCCGGTACTAACTTGTTTGATAAATAACCATGAGGTCCATAAGCTCAAATGTGCACCATTTAAATGAGAGTGAATCACAGTGTACTCTAAAAAATTAAAATAAATAATAATAAATGTCTTCCTATGCTACTTCAGGGTAAACATGTAAAAAGCAAACCAGTAATTCTTTACATTACTGTACATAACATGATGGAATAAGCAGCGGGTCTGAAGTAATGTGATGTACCACATTTCCATTCAGAGTGAGGTGAGAGGCAACTTAGAATTTAGTTGGGGGGGGATAAAGATAAGTTCAAAGCCATGTGGAATTTGCATAGCAACGCATTATGCTGTCATGGTGGGGAAGGAGATTGCAGACCCATTCTCACCACGGGAATATGCCAATTATTAGATAATGTTCATAACATGGAATAAAGCTTTGCAAGAGTTAGGATGCTCTTCAAATGAAGATATGTGATTAGCATATGTTCAGCTTTTCCTGCTAACAAATGAGGTTTAGTCTGGATAAAGGATGTCAGCCTTTTTCTGAGTGTTGTTTGCAATTCCTGTACAAGAAATGCAATGTCAGAATCAGAATTGGTGTATTTCCTCACTTTCATGGCCCCAAATGTTTTCTATTGTATTTAGACAAAACTCTGTATTTTTTAAACAAATACCGAAACAAAAACCTAAAGCAGCTGATGGATAAAACCACAAAATGCTCATTTTTCTCATTTATTTGCTCATCAGCTGCTTTAGACATTAGATCTTATAATCCCACAAGATGATGGTGGTAAACTCTCAACAATTCAAAACAACAGAAGTAGATAGATGAAAGCCGCACAGTTCAGTTCATTATCTGTGCAGCAGAAAATTTTTTTTTCATCATTGTCATCAGGATGGCACCATTCCTAAAATAAATGCACCAATTCTTCTGCTTCTTTGTTCAAAGGGCTAAACAACTCTTTGTTAGGAAAAAACTCCAGATGAACGACAGACACTCAGATCAGTGAGAATTCAAAAGCTGTTTTACTTGCAAGGAGTCCAGTAGACATCATGTGAACTGAGGTTTCAGTTAAAACAACGTCTTTTTATACACTCCCCTTCCCCCAAATGACTTCAGAGTATAAAATCCTCATCTGTGAACACTGTTATCTCAGGTCCTGGTGTAGGACCCCCAGGGTGAGGTTTTACAACTACAAGATCAGCAGGAGGGCCATAATGTCCTTTACATAGGAGCATAGCGCAAGTTCTAGCTTTTTTCCAGAAGTCTGCCCCCTCTGGCAACAAGTGGAAGTGACACCAATGTTGTGAACGCGCATGGGCCGCTTCAACTGCGTTGGTCTTTGTTTACCTGCACTGCACTCAGTACGAGCCCGGAGTTAGATGCACAAACTATAAAATCAATTTAGCTAGATTAGATTATTTCACTGATAATTGTTTTATATTTTCAATGTCAAGACGACGTCTTCATCATCCAAGGTAACACAGTGGTTTGAGTTGAGAATATTAGTTTATTGTTAACACATCTAGAAATGTGTAAATATGGCCTGATGAATAAGCAATCGCCCGAAATCGGTACTCAGCTACGGCTTTGTGTCTACGAACTAATCACGGCCATGACGATATAAGAGTACAACAGCTTGCGCTAATAAATAAATGAATAAATAAATAAATTAAGCATAGCCACGAGCCTTTGTTAGCTTGTATGCTAACGGTAAGGTTAGTGTTACATGCTAAAAACTTAGCATTGCAATATTATGTATCCTGATTTCAGTCATACATATCACATTTACCTTTTTAGTAAGAAGAAAGCCAGCTGAGGGTCCCGTTTTATTCCCAGAGCAGATCAGAGCTCCCTCCATTTATGGAAAGCTGCTCCGATGTGGACTATCGTTTTACTCCTGCGGCAGTCAGACTCCAGTTTGGCCCTTTTCATCACACTAGACATAATGTTTCTTTTCTTTGTCTTACGTGGAGTATGTGTTGGTGTTTTAGAGGCACTTCAGGCCACCGGTCTCTTGTTATCCATTTTTAGTCGTCAGTGTTGTCTAATGGTGGCGGAGTACACAATGCAATACTGGCAGCGGCCTAGTTTTTTTTTTCTTTTTGCAGCGGCCAGGTTAACGAGCATGCGCAGCGTGTCAACCCACATGCACGCCCCTGAGGATTCGAACCCGAATCCCTCTCATTGAGCATGCAGAAACAGTACTATAGAGGCAACTGCAGTGAATAGAGATCAGCTCATCCTACACATCAGGCAATTGTAAGAGGATGTTGGGGAAAGAAAATAATAGTATTTAGCATTTAAACTTGTGCTATGCTCCTTTAAGCACTTAAGTAAACTTGTACAAACGACTCTGGTCAAGTCATTCTGAGGGTCACAATATCATAAATACAAGATTATCGCATCACTCTTTGAATAAGAGTTAAACAATATGGCTGATAATGTGAACCTAGTCTATCAGATTCGACTGTTGACGATCATAACTAAATGTTTTGCTACCGGCTGTCATAGAAATGCGACTGCCAACACAACACACGCATGCTCAATACATTTTTGCATAAGTCATTTCTAACGATAACACAGAAAATGTAATTTGTGACACCACACAGATGGTTACATTGAGTCACAGAAACGTTTGTGAAATGGAAACTGTTGCAGCAAACAACAGACATTGGGAGAGCTATATATTAAAGATTTGGAAAGGACAAGAATAGCTAGATGGCTTGCTTTTACATTTTAGCCGCTGTTGCTGGCAATGTTATATTGATGCTGCAGTTTCATACATATCAATTTATATAAAAACTGCTCTAAAAAAAACAAATGATATGAGTCACTTAAGCTAGGTTTTGTGAATGTTTTCTTAAAGGTGTTCAGTGGAGGCCAGAGTCCAGTACTTCCTCTACCTCAGCAGAAACGGAGAACTATTTATTTACTTTCAATATTGAGCTCCAAACAGAGGGGCAACTAATTTGACCACAATCCCCATTTCTGGAAAATATGGAAGTTTAATAACCTACAACAAAAACTTGCATCTGTTATTTCATAACTGATGCCAACTTTTATTTAGCAAGTACAAGTACACAGGGAAATGTTTGTCAGTGCCCTCACTGGCCATCTTTATTGTATTAGGGTTAGGGTTAGAAAGATCAGAGCAAAAAAGAGCAATTGTTGTTAATGTGGTGGTTGACTGGCCACATCCATGCAGTGAGACATGGAGAGGATAAGTAGGTGGCAGCTATCAGAAGAAATAAAACGACATTTAGTTGTTTTTATGTACATTCAGAAGTTAAAAAAATTAGCCAGATTACTCCAAGTATGATGTAATTTCCTTTGGATACATTTCATGAGTATCAGAAGAATTGTAAATTCATAAACTAAAACCAAATAACAGTAGCACAGTGTCTGAAAATCAGTTTAACATTTTGAGTTTGTAAAATGGTATCTCACTATTTCACATACTGCAGTTGTAATACACAACAATTGTTTGTGAAGTGAAATAATGGCATTAATATGAATTAATATAATTTATGGACGCATAGAACCAAATAAGCCGTTCGGGTTTTAGTAGCATTGATGGACTCTAGTTCATGAACCATGTGTTTACTGTGCATGTATATTACAGCAGGATGGCACAGTGCTGAAAAGTATTATGTTTATTAGTTACATAGTAATGTTTTGAAAGATTTACAAACCTATTTTCCTTGTGGCTATTTAATGTATTTGATTTATTAATTAATTTTCTGTCAAATGTACAACTGGTATTGCATTTCTAAATAGGTACTATTTGAGTCATTGCACTCAGCAGGAGCAGCTTGTGGAATAAATTTTACCACACCAGCAAACCTTTTTCTAATTTGCATATCATGCTATCATTGTTCCTGGCTGCAACCGGCCACAGGGGGAAGTAAATACAAATGCATGTGTCAAAGAGACTCTGTAATATAAGAGAATTACATACACGCACAATACAAAATCCTACTTGTTAAAATTCTTTGTGTGCCAGCTGTGCTATTTCTATCACGCTTTTTCGGATTATTACTGGTACAATTTTTGATCTCCTGGTCAGCTGTAGAACTTAAATTAATTTAATAGAAGCACTGTTGCTTGGTGACCATGGTAGCAACAAAGATACCTGTAGAAAACATTGGGTGATTTAGAGATACACTGGAGGAACAAAGTGAATGGGCAAAAGGGGCATTCAGAAAAGGACTTATAGAAAGAATATATATCTATTTATGAGCAAAATCTTCCCAATCACCATGGACATGGTAACATTGCTGCGGCTGACAAGTTAATAATTCTGGTAAGAGATTTGAAGGGACCTTTTGTGAGTGTACAATTATGTTTTACAAGAAAGAGGCAACAGTAATTACTCTGGCTCCCATAGTTATCTTTTACAACTCTGAGACAGCTCTGGCAAACAGACACAAATCTCAGAGTGGCAACAAAATTGTGCCACCCTGATGACATTACCACGAAGGGAGGTCTCTGCAGCTCAGATATTTATCTGTCAGGCTATATCTACTCTTTTGTCTTGCTTTTTTCACTTGTCATCTTGGTTGGAGTTGTTTATATTCCTTCCTCTGCTAAGCAGGCAACAGCATGTCATCAGTCCTGTGCGACTCACAAATATTGCTTGTATTCTTGTAGGATTTTAAAACTTTCGAATAACTTTTACAGTTATTTCTCCTGCGGGATTAATCTTTAAAATCTTATATTGTCCAAACAACATTCTGATATGAGTGGTTTCTGGGTTTTTTTTGGCATTTTATGCCTTTACAGCCATTAGAGAGAATTTTTTTTTAAAAAGAAAAAAGAGGATCAAGCTGTTATGAAGTGCTGGGCTGCAATTTATCTGCCTTGATAATTGTTGATCCTGCTGCTACATGCTCTCTGCTGTACCACAATGACGTCATCTCCTTCTATTAAGTAAGATGCATTAGCCTTGTTAAGGAACATGCTCCGCATCAGTTTTATCTTAGTCAGGAGTGATTAACACATCTTATTGTATGCTTAAAAGATGGGCTGGCTGGCAGTCAGTGACTCTTTTTAGGCAATTGATCATTTTCCTTAATGCAAAATGATGAAAGTGATGACAACAGTAATATTAGCAATTCTTAAAGAGATGTGTGCATTTTATTTGTTTTGTTTCAAACGCAGCATATTTACAGTATAGTTGTAAGAGATTCTTGCTCAGTGTATAAATGAACCCTCCTCTGTGCACCAGGAATATTTGTTTAAAATTTAATACCAATCTGTTGTATTTCTCCAGATCTTTCATTAAAAACAATCAAACAAAAAAACCCAATAATTTTCTCCTGAAACATAAAGGTTAAGTCAAGTCCTTGGCAAAGTCAACATGATTCACCATATTGTAGACCTGAATGCCAGTGTAAAATGTCATGGGAACGTATCCAGTATTTATGGTCAGGGCCTGAAATTCAGTATGGGATTGTGGGAATTGCGCATATTATAATCGATTCCTGCAAACCGGCCTCTTATAATGCGGGAATTCCCGCATACACTTATAGCGGTATGTAATAATGTGCAGTGAACGTTTGCATCAGTCATACACTAAAAGGAAGAAGAAGACTTCTGCTACAGATTTAGTGCGCTTTCTTCTTCTCTCTCTAAGCTCTGAGCTCCTACTTTTGCAGTGTCTCATCGGCTGGCAAACCAAAAGTTATCGCCTGATTTCCAGCAGTGAAGATGATCCATTCACAGACTGCCGATTAAAATGTAAATTTAACCTTATATCATCTGAAGGGAAAAAACACCAGAAGAAGAGCTCAGCGCTCGTAGTGGTGCTGGTGTCAGTGATGTCGGTAATGACTCAAATCCTCCAGGTCCTATTGCGCCGGTGCCGTTAACGTTACCAAGCAGCCCAAAAAAAGTTTCAGGCTAACTGGTTCAGAATATATCTGTGGCTTGAACATAACAGTGGTGGCATAAACTGCAGGTACGTTATGTGCATGTTCTGCCTTTAACCATCAACTCTGCGTCACCATTTAATGCGTTTCGAATACAGCAGTTGTAAAGAAGACAGGCTGATTCAGAGGAGCCTAGCAGTGTGAAGAGGAAATGAACAGGCTTCTTAAAACTTCATAGCACAAAACTACCAAGCCCATTTGACATTGACTTAAAAAAAAAAGACGTTATCCTGTGGTCATGCATTATTAATTCATGGCCACGAATTACTAACACGTGGAACGAGATCATTAACTTGTGGCCATGCGTTAGTTAAGTACATATTTATGAGCAATTATTCAATTTTATTGTATCTTAATGTTGACATTAATTATAGAATTATAACTGAGCTTACTGGGTTCTTGATAAGTTCACAAGTTATTAATGCTCACGATTTAAAAATGTGTGGCCTCAAGTTAATATTTTTACTATTGATGTTGCCAAACAGTGTCAGTACTAGATGAATTGGCTAATGCAAATATTTTTCATGTGGTTAAATTCATAACAGAGATGGATCCATCTAGAAACATCAAGCTTTGGTAGCTACATGAATGAAAGAGCTATGCCACAAATACACCAAGCAATTACAAGTACACTTGTTAAAGATATTGTCAAAGCTGTGCTAAAAGTCCTGTGTTTTCCTTAATAATGGATAATCCCAACATAAGTAACACCAGATAACCGGAGCAAAACTAAACTGTTAAGGAATCATGTCTACATGGATTCACTAGACAAGAGGATTAAAAAACAATTCAGAAATTCACTGCGTAACACAAAGCTCGCCAGTCTGATGCTGGTTTCAGAGCCTGACCGTCCCCCAGACAAGTTGGGTTTTAACAGAACTCTTATCAAACGGAAAGAGATAAAGTAGAGGAGACAGAGGACAGGGAGGACAGAATAGAGCCACCAAAATTACTTATGCAGGTCAAAGAGTCAACAAATTACAGCAATTAATATAGTTTTTAGATATTGTTATATATGTGAGCAGGTTAAGAGAGCATGGAGATGAGACAAGAGAGAGCTAGCTAAAATGAGACTAATAAAGGAGAACAAGACCACAAATTAAAGCTACATATTAATCTGATGTATGAGTAGGACACTGCAAGACCTGTAGTTCAGCTCACTGGTGATATCCCCCCAGAGTGTATAAATGCAAAGCATGTAAGGGGGGAATAATACACCCCGCCCCCCCTTTTTGAAAAATGAATTTTAGGCCCTTATGGTTTTGATAGTTTAGATTGGATCAAAGTGATTAACCAACTACCTGACCATCTTTTTCATAGCAAATCACATCCCATGGTCGATTGACATTTTGGATAGAACTATATCATACTTTTGTCTTGGAAAAGTTTGGGCTGAGGGATCAATTATTACACTGTGTGTGTGTGTGTGTGTGTGTGTGTGTGTGTGTGTGTGTGTGTGTATTTAGTCACTGGACACTATCTGGTACTCCTTGCTGGTACCATGTTTGACACAATTTTTCCCTCAGAACTGCCTCAATTCTCTGTGCCATAGATTCAACAAAGTGTTGAAAACATTCCTGAAAGATTTTGGTTCTTATTGACATGATAGCATCAAACAGTTGCTGCAGATTTGTCGGCTGCACATATTCAATTCAATTCATCTTTATTTGTATAGCACCAATTCACGAACAATCTCAGGGCGCTTCACAAACAATCAGTTTGAGCCAATCTGATTGTCATACATTGATTCATACAAGCCAATTCATAACAAATAGCCTAGCTAAGAAAACCAACAGACTGTATCGAATCTAGTCTTCGATCCAATCCCCATCCTGAGCAGCTAGAGGCGACAGTGGGAAGGAAAACCTCCCTTCTAACAGGAAGGAACCTCCAGCAGAACCCGGTTCAGGGAGGGAGGCCATCTTCCTCGACCAGTTGGGTCGGAGAGGACAGAAAGAGGGGACAGAAATCATGGGATGTCCCTCAGCAGTCTAAGCCTATGGCAGCATAACTAAGGGATGGTTAATCACCCCTAACTATAGTATTGATCAAAAAAGAAAGTTTTAAGCCTGATCTTGAAGGCAGAGAGAGTGTCTGCCTCCTGAACCAAAGCTGGGACCTGGTACCATAAGAGAGGGGCCTGATAGCTGAAGGCTGCCACCCAGTCGACTCTTAGAGACTCTGGGAACCACAAGTAGACCTGCAGTCTGAGAGCGAAGTGCTCTGTTGGG
>JAOXYM010000004.1:15014423-15026518 GCA_028567055.1 Leptatherina wallacei | reverse complement strand
CAAAATAAAACAGGAAATAAACACAACACAACAAACTACAAAAATAAAAACCCTGGCTCGGAACTGAAATCCTGACAAGAGCCAGTCTAAGCACATGAACTCAGTGTTTTAAAATCCCTAGTTGCATTTGTGACAGTTTACAAACATTCTAAAAATTGATAGTATACATCACAGTACATAGCATTTTCCTAAACAATGTTACAAACTGCTTTGCATAGCAGCAGATAATTAAAAGCTCGGAAAAAACAACTTGAGACAATAACAACAATATGAGAAAAAGAAATTCTCATGCAGCATTCTCTTCAATTCATTAACAAAATCATATTTAAGTTAAGAAGAAGTTTCTCTGATCAAGGTAAAGGCAAAAATAATAAAATCAAACATAATAACAATAATAGGAAGGTGATATTTATATAGCACCCCTCCCAGAAGAGCTGTAAATTGCTAACCTCATCAGGGTTCACAAATCACAAGGAGTCACAAAGACCAGATAGCACAAACCTTAAAGAGCCTTAACACACACCAAGTTTTGTTTACAACCGTATTAATAAACAAGAGTGGTATAATGACTTGAAAATCTTGGAAGAAACATTTATAGTGTTGTAATGGCATTTGGGTCCGTGTTGACGCTGACTTGAAAACAAGACCATATCTTAAAAAGTTCCAAAGTTGAACCAGCTCTGAATTGGCTCACCATTACCCAGTTGAAGAGGGTAAAGTGATGACTGGGTCAGCTGAGTGTTGTTCTTTGATCCATATCTGTAAGATTCAGCTGATTAGCTGCACTGAACTGAATATATTATAATATAAATCAAAGAGTGTTGGCAAGAACGACACAAAGCTGGAGAAAAGCAGGACACCTTGCATTGATCAGAGCCTAGTACCTGCAGATTTCTGCACAGCTACAGCCTCTTTGAGGATTCGAGCTGGTTTTAGAATATCACTTGACCCGTGTCTTACCTTGGTTGGCTCTTAGTCAGGTGTCTTTGGCTAGCATTTGTTTAAAAAAGTGATGACATTGTAGTAGTTTGAATGTTAAAATCAAAAGATAGACATTTTGATCAAACGAGAGTGATGCAAAGTCAATGAAATATAATGAAATGTAGACTATACCGGGCTACATTGTAACAATCAAGAAGAAAGATGTGTGAGACATTAGCTTGGCAAGACTGGCAGCTGGTTGGATCAAGAGTGTTATCATATGTAAACCCCTTTCAGCTAATGTTTGCAATTACAGTGGTAGCAAATTAGAGATCGTCGGCCAGTTTGCATATCAAAGATGCTGAGAAGGAGCTCTTTGAGGCCGGTGTTCTGGGATGTGTTTACTCAGCAGACAACAGTTTAATTTGAAAAATAATTTTCCAGCTGCTGTAGATTTCATGTGTGTGTGCGTGTGCGTGTGTGTGTGTACTTCTCCGTGCATGGATTTAAAGTATTCAGAACAGAGCTTCTAAATAATTAAAACCAGCCAAGGGGAAATTAATGGAGCTAGCTTGTTACCGGGATCCACCATGATAAGACCACCAGCCCCACAGGAAGTTTAACAGACCTTTCAGGATTCAGTGTATGTGACAGTTGCCATTCTGTGTCCGGACAACTAATTGATCCTCACTGAGATTGCCTGCAGAGAGAGAGCTTCTCACAAAGTGCAAGAACTGAAGAAGTATTGACAAACTGTTTGGTAAACTTGGATGAAAGTGCTCATGCTATTGAACAGGAAAGGCTTCCTTAAGGGAAATCTTGTTTCTCAATCATTGTTATAGTACGGGATGGATTGAATAGGACACAGCCTGAAGCTTCCCAGCTGCCATGAGAAGTTGTAGGTTTGATATACCTGCCTCACGTGTGAATTGGGCTGAGTAATAAATTGTGTCAGTAAAAGCACTAATGGGCAAATGCTGTTCAATAGGGTTGTTTACTATTATTGATGCTTATCTATCGTGTGTGTGTGTGTGTGTGTGTGTGAGAGAGAGTGAGTGAGTGAGAGAGAGAGAGAGTGAGAGAGAGCGATACAAAGATAGGGAGGGATAGCTACCAAGAGAGAAATGGGAAAAGACATTGAGGACAAGAGGCTTTGAAAAGGACAGAAAAGCTATCGTGTCTAACTCTACACTTGAAATTTATAGAGACCCTCAAAGGGCCTGAACCATTTTGTTTGCAGTACTTACCTGGAGAACTCCAGCTGGCTTGGGTAGAAACAGTTGAATGCTGTTCTCTAGTGTCTTTGTCTGGTACAGGTGTTTCCTCTTCTTTTCTCACCTAACCTCACTGTGAATCTCTGTGCAGGTAGAAGAATCATTAACAGTTGGAAAAACGTCTTTATTGAGGGAACCACAGTCTCCAGGCCGAGTCTGGCTGAGCTGGGCCAGTAAAGTGGTGCTTTGTTAGGAGAGCAAGTATATACTGCACATGAAGAGGCAGTGAGAGTTGTGTCCTCAAAATAAATTGTGTGTTCAGATCAGCTCAAATGAACCACAATAATGGGTCAAACGGAGCTTATTTTCACCAAAGTAAACTGCATAGACGGGAAATCACAAACTCACAACTGATATCAAATACTTGTCTTACTTTGCAGTTATTGACTAAATTACCAACATTCTTAAATTGTGAAACCTACATTCTCATGGCAGGTATGTCCTTTTACTAATAGAGGACATTGGTGGAGAAGGGAGACACTTGAGCAATTGCGGTCATGTATCAGTTTATCTGACAATCTCTGTTGTGTCTGGGGAATATTTGTAAAACTATCTGTTTAGAAATTCGGTAGGTGTTTGTGACTATGCTCAGTTTATTAGCAATAGCCACGTTTACATGAGTTTTAATTCCCCTTTAATTCAGAATAAAAATGAAATCATCTAAAGAGATTGAAAATGGCCATGTAAATACCTAATTCTGAATGAAAATGACTATTCCGAATTGAACTTAAATCCGAAGTAACAGGCTGGTTTATTCTGATTTTGAATCAGATTTGAATTATTCCTCAATCATGTGCATGTTCATTCCAATTTAGATTAATTCTTGTTGTGCTGCGCATGCCTGTTCCGTTGTCTTGTTCTGATGATTCACATATTCCACGCTAGCAGATACATATTCTGTGCTGGGCTCGAGCCGAGACTATTTAAGTGAAAGTAATGTAGTATGCTAGTGTCAAGTTGCTGCTTCAAAACTATAATCAAAATCAAATCCAAAGCCATTACCGATACGTTACAGATACCAATAACCGATAAGTTCTTATTATTTATATAACCTTCATATAATTTTCATATAATTAAGTTTGTGCTGGATTCAGCAATACAAAAATCGACATTTAAGAAGGGCTGGCTTATCTATAACCGCAAACAAAAAGTTTTGGCTCTTCAAATGTTTACTTTTTTATGTCATCACACAAAAATGTGGTCATTTAACAGCAAATAACAACAAATAACAGCAGCAAAAGACAATTCCATTGAAACAAAAATGTGCATCCCTCGAAAATTGTGTAACAGACCTATGGTTTATCTGCAAAGGTTTTTGTGTAGTCGAGTCAAATATTTTTCAAATATAAAATTGTATGTACTGACAATACTGAGTTAGCCAAAATTACAAAAATGTTATCAAATAAATAAAATAAAGTGCATCCTCAAAAATTAAGGGAATCGTCTAGGTTTACAGAATTGTTATATTAATGCGTTGACTGTATCAGGCATTGTTGAGATTTTTCTGAAAATCTATTTGTTCAAATTTGTATTTTAAATTATTTCCACTTTCTACTCAACATTTAACCTCCCACAAACAATCGTTTCTCTTGTCACTCTAATGTCAACATTGTCTTTTCTATTTTCTAGGCGAGGGCATCAAATGGGAGATTTTTATTAACTTCTTAAGCCCCAAAGCCCCCGGTACCGGGGGCCGCGGGAAAAATGTCCGGTTTGACACGTTGTAGCGTCTTGTCAGTAATGTAAATACATGTGTGGTATCTACAGAAAGCCCAGAATCTCAGCTAAAAGTAGATATAAACCATGTCTACGACCAACAAACACAGCCAAGACAGCAAACGATTAAAAGAGAAGGTCAACCAAATCTGCAAAAATAGGAATACATCAATTATGGATTCCTGTGTCCACCCAACCGCACACACACGGACATGTTACACATCTACTGAAAGCACACGTCTCACAGATTCCAAAAATATAAGTTTTATCTCTCTATGACCAAGATTCACCTTCTGTTTCTTTTGTCATCAATAACATTTGTAGCAGCAGAAAACAAATGTTCACTGTCTATGCTGGTGCAAGGAGAGGACAGGTATTTCCGTGCAAGTGAGGCAAGGTCTGGGAACTGGGTTTTGTTTCTTCTCCTGTACTCCAAGGGGCTCTCCGATTGAGGGATTGTGGGTTCTATGAGTTAGAATTGGATCTAAAAAAGTAAAACAATAACAAAATCATATATTAACATTACTATGTTTTGTATATTTTATTACAGCTGATCTGTTTGGCTTTGGTTCAACTCTTTCGAGTTGTTTTCTTGAAGGATTTCTTCATACATTGTCAGCAGGGAAACGTCATCTGCCTTGGTTTTTTTCTCTTTTGGCTCTTGAACATTTTCAGCTGATGTTGCACATCTCACCTTGTCCTGCAACACTGTTGTTTTGTTGCTTGGTCAAAATAGCAATCCTTATATCTAGGGTCCATGATTGTTGCAAGAAAAAACAGCCTTTTCACTGTCTCTTGAAAAGCTTATACAGTGCTCAAACGCCTGCTGAATGGAGACCGACCCGCTGTGTTGTTGTTATTGTTTTAGCTTTAGCACTACTAGCTGCTACCGCAGCAGCTTTGTATTCTTTCCATATCACTTTGCCGCAATGATGACTTTTCAGGTGAGCTATTAGATTCATTATGTTAAAACTTGAAGCCTTCTTTCCTCCTTTCGGAATCCTTGCTGAACAGGTTTTGCAAAGAGCAATGTTGTCATCTTCTCCGACTGAGAAATACAACCACTTGCTCACAATTAGGCCCAATCCCAAACCACTCCCTACGCACAACCCCTTCACAAGCAAGTGTCACTCCAAATGAAGTCACACTCACAGGCCGCGGAGGGCACTTTAATCGGAGGGGGAGGCCATAAAAAAGATAGGCAGGATCGAGGCGCCCTCTTCCCTCCAACAGAAAAGGAAAGGACGCGTCGCCATGGCAACACAAAGACACGTGTAGCGTTGTGCACAGGTTGCGAAGCACACCAGCTGCCTCCTTTTCCGCCACTGTCCCAGAAACATAATAAATTCAGCAACCATTACGATGACAAGAGCTACATTATACTTCACATACTTTTAAGTGACTCCACAAGTCTTTTAACTCCTTTACTGTTTTATATTTCCAATTAAATTAATGAATGAATGCTCATAATTGTGTTTACATTAAATCAAACATCAGCATAGAGAAAGATTTACTAGTTTAATTTTATCTTCCTTCACTTGGTGATTTTCTGTCAGTATGACAAACACGTAGAACACATGTGGAACTCGCATCTGAAGATTGTTTCCTCAATTTAGTTGTTGCACCAGCTGCAAAGCGCACATCGATGCAGACACACTATCTGATGACTGAACGGTCCACTCGCCCTCCACACTAGGTGGTTTGGGACAGCCCTTAATATGGCGGAGCCTCCGTGAGAATATGAAAATGTAGGGGTAGTGTGTAGTAGGGGGTAGTGTGGAGGGGGCGGTTTTGGATTGGGCCTTCGTAAGGCAGTGACAGGGCCAAGCCTGGGTCCTGCTAGTAAGGAGCGCATAACCCACGTGTATTTGCCTGCTTTAGGGCTACTCAGCCTGAATAAAATACCCCCAAGTTTAATTAAATTATCAGGGTTTTTTATCAGAAGAATTTACCTATCGGACAGATGAAAAAAATCCCCCAAAATCAGCCAATATTTTGTCAGTCCAATAAATATTATGCATCCCTAAGAACGGGTAGACAATATTCTGACCTTCAGTGTAGCATTGGCTCTAGGCAAAATATATGCACATACAGTCCCATAATGACAACATTAAGAAATATTAACTTGGCCCTGATGAAATCAGAACAGTTAACTTACTGTAGTTGTTAAATATGTGTGTAACCGTGTCCAATGTGGCCGTGGGCAGCTGTAGCTCAGGAGGAAAAGCAATTGTCTGCTAACCGGAAAGTTGGTGGTTCGATTCCCGGCACCCTGATTACATGTTGTGTTTCAATATAAGTGCTGTATGAATGTGTGTGTGAATGAGGTCAAATGTCAAACCACTTTGAATGGGCACATGACTAGAAAAGCACTATATATATATATAAGCGCTATATCCATTTAAATATATCTAAATATATTTAAATATTAAATATCCATATACACAGTTAGATGGCACGTTTGTTGGAGACTCATCCATTTTGCTATACCTATTTCTAAAACTGCAATGTTTAGAAGAGGGTTGGCTTTTACTCGTCTTCCAATACTTGGAATCTGCTGCATTTTATAACTCTGTTATTTAGACTACCCTTTAAATCCTGAATAGAAAATCTATGAAACACAGTTGCATGTTTTAAAACTTAAATTATTTATCCTGTTTTTACCTTAAACATTATCCAGTTTTTGTGTTAAATTTGTCAAAGATGCTGCATTCCTCTCTTGACCAACTAGTTTCCTCTTAGTCTTTTTGACATGTCACAGATTTGTGCTACAAAAGAGGTGGGTTTTTTTGTTTAACCTGAGTTGTACATTTTTTATTTTCTTTAAAAAAGGGCCATTTTTGTTGTGCACTAGGGGTTTTAACAGGCAGTTAGAACAAACAACAAAATAAATAGGAAAAAAAAATCTAGCTCCAAAAGGAAGGTATCAACAACACATACCGTAAAGTGACTAGCTGTCCCTACATCAATGCTAGTTGTCAGAGCAAATAAGCAACCAGCTGGACTATTATTTGGTGCCACTAGAGTGGTTATGAAAGTAATAGGATTTCTTGCCCTTCAGAAACAGGCTAGTCCATCTTTGTTTGCTTGACCAAGAAGAATGGTGAGGGATAAAGGCAGGAAGCTCAGGACAGTATGGTGTTTTGTCCTGACTGAATATAAACTGATTTGATCCCCTTAGCCTGTAACAGTTCTACTTCTAAAATCATTTTCAGATTTTTTTTCTTTCCCTCTTCAACCTGATCATTTCCCAGCTGACAGTTTTGATTCCATTTAATAGAAGTGTTTCAAAAGCTCAGCATGTGCTGGTATGGCTGTGTCTTCCTTATCATCTGTTTATTTTGTGTACCAGCACTTAAATAAAGGATTCTTCCAACTTTGGTACTCTTTCCTATGATGGATGCTAAACAACAATATTTGTGATTAAGCTAGAGTAGCTAACATTTGTTGATGAATTATAGCCCAATAGAGGGCAGTCAGTTGGGCATATAATTGAAACAAGTGTGGAAGTCACAGTTGGTTGTAATGTAATAAATGTGACCTGCAAATAGAGAGTAGATGGGGATCTAAATTGGTGAAATTGGTTTCGGTCTGTGCAGGTCTCAAGTTAAGATTCAGTAATTGCCTTGACACCTTGTTTTATGTTTCGTAAGAGGACATAATTCTGCAGAGTGATTTATAGACTTCATAGACTTCTGAAGTGTTCAGGAGTCCTAAAAGACATCATGATTGTTGCAGATGGATTATTCTGCTTCTGTTATTTTCTGTCATGCTTTGGTTTATTCATTTTGCATTTGAGTTTTGTTTGTGTGTATGTCATATCTGTGCCAAGACTGAGGCCAAGTTTAACCCAAGGTGGAGTTTTGTGCCACCAGCCATATTATAACTTTCTTCTGTTTTTGTCTCATTTTAAAATTTAAACTAGGCAAGACAAGGGCATGTTGAAATTTTTAGATACTGACATGGTACAAGTTGGAAAAGCGTCATGCGTGTCATACAGTGATTAAACCGGAGTGAATGACTGCTGGTGAAATATAGCAGTATGTGTAAGGATTGCATCACATTGTCTCCAAGGTGGTTAATCTTATTCTCTGTGAAGCAGCTCACTGATTCTGAACTTGGATTTAAAACTCAGTCGAACAGTCTCACCTGTCCATCGACAGGATGCTAGGTGGGGAGCAGCTAATAAGGATGCCCTCTGGGAAGTACCACAAGCTGGAGGGGACTTTATTTAGCTGGCTAGGGAGCTTCATGGGTTTCAAAGCTTAAGGTTCCTTTGGACAGAAAAATGAAGGCAAGCTGAGCATCCTAGAGATTATATTTCACTTGCTTCATGGGTTGCACACTTGTCAATCAGAATCAGACTGGCTGGTAAGCCTTTGGTTGGCCTGCCTGGACTTTACAAATATAAGTTAATATGAAAGTTATTCTCAGATTTTATTCCACCTCACTGAACTGTAAATTTGAGTTTTTTCCATCTGGCCTGCTGTTCAAAGCTGAAAAACTGAAGCACAACACTCAGTAAAAGTCTGACATTGTATTTCTCTACATCAAGATTACCGCAAACAATGCATGATGTAGAGATCTTTTGTATTATACAGACATGTGACCAGTGTTTGGGTTAATACAAGAAGTATAACAATAACATAGTCGGAGATCATGTTCATTCTGTGATGAAATTGAACAATCCTGTGATGGAGGGAGTGGTCTCTTCCTTGAAAAAGTGCCCCAATACATTAGGTTCAAGTGGTCACTGAATATGAAAATTATATAAATCATATACTGCATCAGGTGTCAGCCCAGTTGGCAAGGCAAGTTTGTATAGCACATTTCATGAACAAGACAATTCAAAGTACTTTACATAAAACATTAAAAGCATTACAGCGGGGTGCAGAAGAAGCATTAAGTAGTACATTAAAAACAAACTTTAACATTAATTAAATAAAGACAGAAAAAAAAGTTATGATTGGATAAGATGAAATGCAAAAAATAAAAGTTTCAGTTTGAGGAATTATCAATTGTTTTTATAAAAGGCAGCAAATAGAAAAGTTTTTAACCTTGATTTAAAACTGCTGAGAGTATCAGCAGACCTACAGGTTTCTGGGAGTAAGGACAGCGTTACAGTAGTCTAGTCTATTAAAGATAAATGCATGGATACGTTTTTTTAAATCCTGTGGAGACATCAGCCCTTTAATCATCGAAATGTTCTTTAAGTGATAATAGGCTGATTTCCCAACTGTCTTAATGTGACTACTGAATTTCAGGTCTGAGTCCATGACTACACCCAGATTTCTGGCTCTGTTGTTGGTTTTTAACTTAGATTTTTTAAGCTGAGTGCTGACTTTTAGTTTAGTTGAGTGCCTATGGGAGATTATTAGTGATTAAAAGTGTTGGCCAACACTCTTCACCACCATTATCCAGCCACCAACTGGAGGAAATCATGGTAGCCTATCCCAACTATCGACAGGTAAGGGACTGGGTGCACGTTAAGTGGTAAATTGACTGTACTTGTATAGTGCTTTTCTAGTCATGTTGACCATTCAAAGCACTTTGACATTACATTCACCCTTTCACACACCCATTCATACAGCACTTATATTGGAACATATCAGTGTAGTGTACACATTGGTACTCTCGATAGGCACATCGGGAGGCAACGTGGGGTTCAGTGCCTTGCCCGCGGACACTTAGACATGTAGTCAGGGGAAGTGAACCGCCGACCTTCTGGTTGGTAAGGCAAGGCAACCAGTAGACGACTGCTCTTCTGCCTGAACTACAGCTGCTTGTTGGTCAGGTTGTCATTTCATCCAGGGTCAATGCAGAGACAGATGAGACAGACCACCATTAATGTTCACACCCTTTTTAGCCAATTTGGAATCACCAGTTAAAAAACATGATCATTTTTCTACTATGGGAAGAAGATAGAGTAGGCAAAGAAAACCCAGAGTGACATACAACATGCAAACATGACAAAGAAAGTATCCAACTGAGACCAGGGACCTTTTTGCTGTGATGTAACAGTGCTCACCACCACATTGCTGCACCTGGAAATCAATCTCACCAAAATATTATAAAGGATGTGTCAATTCTTGAAATGCAGCAGGAGAGGAGAACAGAGAGAAGAGAGGAGGTTTGCAAAAATCTTATGAGAAAGAATTGTGCTGGTTCATCTTTGCAGGTGTTTTTAACATCCATGCCACATAAGAGGGGGTGTGAGAAGTTAATCTATGGAAATAAACATGTCCACATCTGTCCTTGTCTAACTCATAAACAGCTGTAAAATTAGCAAATGACGAACATTTTATTAGTCCAGGTTAAAAGCGGATGAGGAAACTTTTGACTTAATCACTGTGTCAGTGTATTTATCTGGTTGTATATGATGTGACTGCAGCATTTTATGCTTGTTGTCTTATTCTACTGCTTGAAATATTTGGTGGGCCTGCTGGACCAAACATACCTCCAGAGGTGGGCTGCTGCATGGAAAAGTTTGGGAACCCCTCTTAAGGTTGGACAGTTTCTTATCAGTCTTAGTTGAGTTGACTTTTTCATTTTCTGATGTTAGTTGAATCACATCAGGTGAAGTTGCTGTTGACCACATCTTGTTTTTACTGTTGCAGTGAATATTGATGGTAAACTGGCATCTAAACTATTTGCTGACAAAACAACCCAATCATGTTATTTCAGGTTATCATGATATGAATTATGGAGTCCTGTTGGGACAGTTGTATCAAGTCTTTTGATGAGAGTAGGAGAGAGAAAAGCCCTGGGGCCTCATGTACAAAGACTTGCGTGGATTTCCTACTGAAACCCGTAGTACGATCAGATCCTGAAAACGTATACACAAAAAATTTCAGATGTATGAATCTGTGCGTATGCACGAATCCAAGTACATTTCCTTTGTACATCCCAATCAACATGGAATAGAGCGCACATGTTGGAATACCTGATCCCTACCTGTCCACACCCCCACATAAATGCACAAATCCTTTTTAAATGAGCCCTACGACTGGGATTCCCCTCTCTGCGGACCATAACCCTTCCAATCTACGAGGTAGTGAAGAGCACGACCCCAGCGTCTGGACCGCAGGAGACGATTGATGGTGAAAGCAGGACCACCATCAATGAACCAGGCAGGTGGAGGGGGCCTGGAGGAGGGCACTAAACTAATCCTGGACACATGGAACGTGGGATGGATCCTGGGGGTCGGGGGAAGCTGTAATCGCACTGCCACCGGGTTGATCACCTTTGATATGGGAAATGGTCCCACAAGCCAAGGAGCAAGCTTGCGACTCTCAAGGCGGAGAGGAACATCCTTGGTCGATAACCAGACCCTCTGTCCCACTTGGTAGTTGGGTGCTGCAATACGTTTGTGTCCGAGAATAAACTGCAGCAGTCTTGATAAGAGCCTGTCGGGCCTTACGCCAAGTTCTGTAGTATCGGAGTGTGGATGCATGGGTGGAAGGAACACTCGTCTCCCTTGCCTTGAAAGCAAACACTGGTGGCTGTTATCCATAAACCACATAAAATGGCGAGAGTCCAGTGGCGCTGGAAGGGAGGGAATTTATGGCATACTCCACCCAAGGCAGATTCTGAGACCACTTGGTGGGGTCACTAGCACATAGTGCCCGGAGCTTCGTCTAAACTTGTTGATTTACCCTTTCAGATTTGCCGTCGTCTGGGGATGGAAACCAGATGAAAGACTGACATTGATGTGAAGGTACTTGCAAAACTTACCCCAGAAGCATGAAACAAACTGAGGACCACGGTCCGAGACAATGTCACAAGAGATGCCATGTAGGCGGAAGACCTCTCGGAGAAGAACCTCTCTCATCTCCTTGGCAGTGGGTAATTTCCTGAGTGGTATCAGGTGAGTCATCTTGGAAAACCTGTCAACAATGGTTAGTATGACAGAATGGTTATTGGACATGGGCAAACCTGTGATGAAGTCGATAGACAGGTGGGTCCAAGGACGGTGAGGTATCAGTAGTGTACGTAGGATTGACCTGAAGTCTTGGCTTGAGCACAGGTTTAGCAGGCAGCAACGTATTCTTTGACATCCTTTCTCAACGTAGGCCACCAAAAGTGTCCCTGGACTACTGACAAGGTCATTGCGATACCTTGGTGGCAAAAAAGTTTTGAGTCATGGCAGAAGTTGATTACCTGAGGGACAAGGTGGTCTGGAAC
>JAOXYM010000004.1:14941053-14960922 GCA_028567055.1 Leptatherina wallacei | reverse complement strand
GGTGAAATGGAAACAAGGAACCTGTGCTAATTATTATTATCTGAGTGGGTGAATAGAATCCTGAACGGAGAGTCTGAGGCCCCGATAATTTAGAGTAATACTCTTTTGATAAATTAGAAGTTTTACAAGCGGAAAAGGACGGTACGGTATGGTACGGTATGGTACGATACGGGGAAGCTCCCCAATCTTGTTGTACCCAGAGTATAATGACAATAAAGGGCATTCCATTCTATTCTATTCTATGCAGTATAACCTTTACAGGTGAACTTAATTTGACTTTCTCTAAACTTTTGAATGCACATTAACAACTGTTCTATGTTAAAGGTTTCATTGCACAACCTGTTGTTCTCTAACAAGATAATAAACCACAAAAAAAAATTCTACAAAAGAAGCATTTGAATCATAAACCAACCACTAAATGATGTGGTTCTGGTTGTATCTACACAGTCCTTTTCATCATACCAAGATGACACATGCCAAGTTACATTTATATTTTATGCTGTGGTATACCTACCATTGTTTGGGGTCTAAAGTTATTGCAATTTCTTTTATGTAGAGGTATTTTAATGTAAAAGTTTGTGATACACTACTTTTAAATCATTATTGCATTTTGCATGTAACAATGCGATTATTCACAGAAAATCATGCATGTATTGATAGATAGAAAGATTGATAGATATGTACAGTTATCTGTGTGCCTTTGCCGTTTGGTATCTTCATAAACGGTAGCAGTAATTTATGGTTGTCAGACTTGCAAACAGTTTAATAAGCAGCACTACACCAGCACTACAACAAAGCCAGTCGAGGGAGATAGAAATAAAGCAAAAATTCTCAGTTTCATGAACGACATTCAATTAAAGACAACATTTTTGCAATAGGTGGTTTTTTTTATGCTTTTTAAAATGCAGCTTTAGTTAAACAGATAATATTTCTAAAGCACCCTTTTGCATCCTTATTGGTCCCAAACAACAAGCACTTCCAGCAGTAGAGCCTCTTGAATTGAACTGATCATGTGAACCACATTGTTGTTGCTAACCTAAAATAACAAAGCCCCATTTCACAGCTTGATTGAACTCCAGATGTTCAATTGTTGGGTGTCCTTTTTTTAATCATATCCATCTTTTCATTGATAGGTAATCTTGAAAAGGTCTCTGAACATAATTCTGTGAAAGTATAATTTCCACCTGCTACTTCCATATCACATCCATTTGTTGGCATTTCTGGTGTTATTGAAGATCCCACATTAGCATTGCATAAAATAATGAACATGCTTAAAATTACGGAGGCCGACAGGTGCAAACGCTCTTCATATACAAAAACGTGCTGCAAAAACAGGAAAGCGCTGCATAAACAAAAACAACTGCAAGAAGGAAATGCTGCATTAACGGAAAGATCTACATGAAGAAAACGGTGCATGAACAAAAACAACAAGAAAAAAACGCTGCATGAGCAAAAACGAGACAAAAATGAGATAGAGATACTGGCATGTCCATCATAGAGAAGGACAGAGATTTAACCTTTATGGACCCTGACCACTGCTGGTCGGGACTTTGTGGGACAACAACATGTTGTTCCATTCTGGTCTCTCCTGGACTGACGGAGCCCGGTAAGCCTGCAGGCTGCTTTCACAGCGATGCCCCTTCACAGCGGCGTGGCTCCACATTCACCACATAGGTTAAAGGAAACTATAAAATCACGCGTTTTGTCTTCTGTCTCACCGTTGTGATCAATAAACAAATTAAATATTAAAATCAATTTCTGTCTGTGGGTTGTTTTTCTAGTTTAACTTCTTTAAATCCTAACTTAAAATCAAAAGAGTTGGTTTTTTAATTAAATTTTGAAATAACAAATGATACACTAATTTGATGTAGTACTTCTGTTATTCTCACCGGGTGAAAACTCACTGCTGCCCCTTAGAGGCCCGGAGCACTTCCGTTGTGTGAATGAATATGCAGCGTTTTCTTCTTGCAGTTGTTTTTGTTCATGCAGCGTTTTCTTCTTGCAGTTGTTTTCGTTAATGTAGCATTTTCTTCTTGCAGTTGTTTTTGTTTATGCAGTGCTTGTAATGCGAATAATGAAGTTGGTGTAACATTGGTAGATCGGTATTTTATAGTCGAGCAGCCTTCAATGTTTTTTTTACTTTATTTAATTAATAAGCTATCTGTTATTCTCTGTCACTACAATGGTTATTTTCAAGTTTTACATTCTGCAGTAACACAAATATCTCCAATGCTTTTAGTGAAAAGTTATATCTGTAAGGAAAATTATTGTCACTACATTAAGACATAAGGTACATGGCATAGGAAGCTATCACACTGTGATTCACATCTGGTAGAGACTCATACTTCCCAATACCTGGTAAGAATAGATTCTTCTTGAATGCTGCATGTCTGTTCCCTGTGCAGCTGCACGGTTTCTGGGCTTATTCAAGTTAAATATTATTAGTTTAACTAAAAACAATCAATGTGTAATCAGTTTTTGTGTCCTACCAGAATGCTATGACACATGGTCAGCTCTGTTGAAACACTGGATATATGATAGGAAAAGAAATTGAACTTAGTGCATTTACCCAAATCCTTTCCTTTGAAATGGATACGTTCTTAAATTTGTTAATAATTTATGTGATTGTGTTGGTCTTTAAGTTTTTTGTAGTTTCTTCTTAGCTTGTAACCAAAAAAGAAAAAAAAGAAAAAAGTTATGCTGTGAGCTAAAAATGGAAAATAACCATAATATTTTTGCAAATTGCATAAAACATTGTTAGAAAAACTTGATTCTTAACCTGTTTCCCACAAATTATAAGGTACCATTCCTTGAATTTATTGATACATTTAATGACTTTTTTTGTGTTCATTTCATAAGGATGCTACATCTTGATACCCATAATGTATTATTTTTGTTAATGCTCCCTTAGGAGCTGGCTGCTGCTTTTACTGTAGCTTCACTGAGCTTTACTAGAGATCTCACAACCTCTCGGTTCAGCAGGACATAAATTAACATTGATTTCTAGTTGTACTGTAGCATAGCAGCTTTGGTGGCCAAATAACTAACAATAACCTCGTCATTATGAGTGGTAAGAGACACAGTGAGACAGAAGATAAGAGGAAGAAAGCTGTATTCCTCCTCTGATCTTTAGAATTGGCTGCTGAACAGAACATATTTTTCACCTCTTTTTTAGACTATATTCTGACATTTCCATTCATTGTGAAGGAGACACAGCTCTCTGTTTCTATGTTTAACCTGTTGATGTCACACTGGCGAGATTTTATTTTTGTGTTTTGCTCACCTTTTATATTAGACTATACCATGAATCTTCTTTAACCTTCATCTACCATGCAACTTTCAAAATCGCATGCTGCCTTATGCTGGTTTCACTACATGCAGCTCAGCAGTTGGATGCTTGTTAATTGTTTTGCTGCTGGAACAGTGAAAAGGTTGTGAAGTGGTGAGAGAGCAGACTGGAGAAGTAGAAAGAGATGGATGTCAGAAATCAGAGGGACCCCTGCTGCCATGTCTGGATGCAGCAACGGCTGCACAGTGAGAAGAAAAAAGGAAGCAGAGCGGGGGCAGAGTTGTGCCTTTCTGGCTGTGATGCGCTATGCAGTCTGCTCTAGGTGCCCCACTGTCAGCCCAAGATTGATGGATAGGGTTGTGTATCGCACATAACATCAATTCTGTCCTGCTTTCTCTTTCATTCTGAGCCTCACTCCCTCATCACTCCTCCCTTCCCTTCTCTCTCCTGCTCACCTCCCTCTCCCTCTCCCCCCTCCTGCTGCTGCTCCAGGTCCCTCGCTGGTCCCTTTCTTCCGTATTAGTTTCCAAAAGGCATCTTTAATGCTGACAGAGAAGGCACTATAAGGCAGTAGGAAAGCGAGGCGAGCGGATTGCTATTTTTGTTACAACCTGTCTGCCTGGCAGACTGCGTGTAAGCCGGGAAACTGGACTGGACTGTGGTGTTCCGTGGAGGAGGTGGAGGTGCAGGGGGGAGAAGTGAGGGGCAAACTGGACAGATGGAGGACGGCATCCAGCACTTGGGACACTGCGTGGTTGACATGAAGGAGCTCAGCGCCAACCCTGAAGGACTGAGTGCTGCCGGTGAGCTGCCTGCACTGTGTTGTCTGTCTGGCTCTTCAGTCCTTCCTGCTTCAGTGTAACTCTGTAGCTCCCCATCTGCTCTATGATATACAGTATTGTCCTCTGTGCCCTACTGTTTCTATATATGCCTGTTCAGATTTAAGGTAGTTTGGATTTCTTACTGTGTTTGCAGAGGTTCTGTCCCTTTTGCTTACACACATACAGAGTGAGTGCATGTTTGACGTAGTGAAAGCAAAGGGTGGAGATATTGGCAAAAGTGTGAAAGGGGAAATAATCTAAAATGCATGATAATCCAAACCCAAGCGACTGAGTGAAGTGTCATACCTTGATGACTGACACCCTATCATTACAGGTATTACTAAATAATAATAATCACATAAAACAAAAGGTTTTCAGATCATAGCTGAAAAATGTGCCACTTTAAAAAATCAAGAACCAAAATATTATACTCGCCAGTCAATTCTAGACCTCTGGTGTGTTGTAGAGAAATCGTTTTTAATGTCAAATCCATACATCATAATTCCAGTATTCCCACAAGATAATCCAGTGAATCAATTTTAAACCTACTGGGCTGCCTTACTGCAGCTATTCAATTAAATGGTTTTGCGGTGTAGGTGAATTATGATAAAAATAGACTATTGTCTCTCCAGATCTATATAGTTACGTATGTCACAAAAGTCTGTGTTATCTTGTTATGGACAAAAAAAGAAAGATAGCCATGAAAACAGATTTATTTACATGTTTGTGTTTAAAAAGTCTGCATGTGCTCTTGTTTGTTCATGGCTGTTTTTGTGTGTTTCTTTGTGCGTGTGAATTTCATTTGCATTATATATTCTAAGTTTATTGGTATTGATGAGCACTGTCAGAGACATGTTGCTTGTTACTACAAAATACAACTGAAGAGATTATCCAAATCAGTGATTCAACAAAGCCTGCTCTTCAGATTTAATAACTCTCTAACAGGACAGGCTGCATGCAGAGACAGAAGCATTTGCACTGACATGCAAGTTCAAAATCATCAACTTCTCCATGGGAGTAAATAAATAGAGATCCAGAAAAAAAGAGAGAAATTACAAGTTCTGAAGTTTTGTATGCTTTACATCAAACATGGATGCTTGACAGAACATTAATGTTCATAGATGTGTATAACATCTCCAATGGTTACACACATGCAAACACAACAAATCAGCAAACCTGTCACCCACGCACATGATAGAAACTTGAGTTCAACTCACGTTGAGTCAAAGTTCTTTTTTTTGTGCATTTCAAGTTTTTCATTGGAAAAATCTGACAGAAACTGATCAAAAATATCTTTAATCAGTTATTATCATATTATTGCAAAATCAAAGTTTCTATTCATTAAGGATTATTTTGACATTAGAGCTAATAACCATTAGACAAATGGAACTAGATTTCATGAATAAATTAAAATGAAAAAACGTTAATGTTATAAGACATGAATAATCAGCTGTTTCTGTTTATAGAGAATAACCATGGTATCATTAATGTAAAGGAATAATAACTTAACCAACCAAACCTGGAGCATATGTGAACACAGTAAGTTAGCTTTTGTCTTCTTCCCATAATCTTTGTTTCTGGTTACTCTGTTTATGACAGCCATACGTAACAGTTTACCATCAGGTGGTTATCTTATGTATTAAGCATGTTTATGGCTTAGTTTCCTATATAACTGCATTCCAAATGTTTGCTTTAAATTCATTTTAACTTTATATGGAGATAGTTAATCAACTCAGGTGCAGTGTATGTAATCCATTGTACTTAATTTTTCTCTTTTATTTACTTACTTTTTTCAACCTCAATGCAAAAACTAGTAGCTCAGGATTGGAAGAAGACCAGGGTTTGGGTCTTTTTGGCTGAGAAACATTGAGATTACACATATTTGTCAGTGGTGTAATGGTTAACCTGTACAAATTGGAGGTTATTTTTAATGTTAAAAAAGTTACTGTACCGGTAAAAAAAACACCTAGAGCTATGTGAATAAACCATGAAGTGGTCAGTGGCAGATTCTGCAGGTAAAAATTGATTAATTCAACACAGATTCAACTTTGTGTCAGTACCAGTGGAAAACCCATTATCACCATGCAGTCACATTCAGGGGATGAGAGAAGTTAATGTAGTCTGCACACTATTTAAACAATGTATTAGATATCCCACACACCTGGACAAGCTAGCATTGAGCAGTGATATTAGCGCATATTACAAATATTGCAGAAGGCAGAACAACACCACAAAATAAAGACATCACAAATATCACATTAAAGACTTCATCCACAACTCAGTCACGTGCCATGAACTGCCAAAAGTACTTTTGTTTATTTTTTATTCAATATATCATTTTTCACAATGCTCTAGTATTCACTGTGCTTTGTTGTTTAATTTAAAGCAAACTTTAGTGGACTATTGAGAAAAGACTAATAATAAACACTTCACTGTAGCCTATCTGTATTTTATTTTTCTTTACCATCCTGTAAGACAAAGGGGCAGGATAAGCCATGGAATTAATATGTATGGTGGAGAAGACAGGTCGACAACCCTGCATTATTAGTCGTAGGTGAAACAGTTTATTTTCACATTGTTGACTGAGACACAAGTGGGACTGAACTAGCTGCTGCACTGTGCTGAAGGTGGGACTGAAATAGGATTTTACAAACTGCAAAACATGTGGGAAGATATTGTTTTGTTTTAGCTATCAACTAATGAAACCATGAAATGCATGAAGAAATGTAGATTTTTCACCTACAGCTTCAGCCTAAAATTGATGGAATTTTAATTGTGATGTGTTTGAGGTGACAGTGCTATTGTGTAGCCAACTGTTTCACTCTGTGCCCTTGTTAACCTGCCACACTACATCTCTCATTGGAGTGACAGTCAAGACCTCCTCAGCACCTCCAACTGATTCACAACACTTCATTAAACGCTGGCAACAAAACCATCTGTCCCCTCTCAATCTCCCACAGCAGTAATGTGAGGATAACTCACTCTCCCATTCAGTACCACTTGTCCTAATGGGATGCCTGTCTGTGCAAACATCAATCGAGTTAGAGATATGTTAGCCAGGCTGATGAGTGAATCATCAGAAAGGATGTGCAGGTACTATGTGGGGATTTTAAACACAGGAGGGAGAGGAAGTTTAAGGATGGACAAAAGTAGTTTGGGGGAAGAAAGGTTGCAGTTAGTGTGCAGATGTAGTGAGGATGAGTAGTGCTGGTGGCTGGGGTGGAATGGTTTATTTAGAGAATACTATTTATATCTCTGAGATATCAAAGCCCACAGTGAGCCAGCCTCATAAGTAAATTATTTATGACACCTCAAAATCCAAAAAGAAGATAATATTCAAAAAATGATCAGGATTTGTTCTTAGGTGTGGGCTTTTGTGTGTAATATCTATTCATGAGGTGGGTTTGCAGAAGTGATTAGGAGTGTAGACTATATGCACTGCAGGGCAGTTTATTCAAGCTCTTTTTGGAAACATCTTGATTATTTTTTTTCTTAGCTGTGGCAGGCAGTGTTTTGGAGTTTTCCCACAATTATTGTTTTTTTTTCTTGTGCAGTCAGGAGTAAGCAGCAATCATCTGTAAAATCTGCAGCCCAACATCCTCTACTTCCATCCCTACCTTCCATTCACAGTGTCAGCTACATGCTTGCAAGTGGTTATCTTGTTGTACAGTGGGTGAGGAAGCAGGGCAAAAAGAGGGTTAAATGATCATCTGCAAGATGGACAATTTAAGCCGCTGTACATTAATTAACTTTGTCATTCCAGAAAAATCACCTACTCTACTCACATCCTTATAAATTATCCTCTTTGCTCCCTTCAGCATGCCTTTCCCCCCACTGGTACCACCTGCAGACAAGGGGCTGATAGATTGGAGGTACAGTGGGGCTGTGCTGTTATTTCTGGAGCCAGATGAAACTGCAGTATAGCAGGCGGGTACACCTCATTTGCTTTGGGCCCCTCTGGGAGTTACATCTGCATGTGCTGCCTGCCTCCCTGCCACGTTGCTGAGCTTATTACCATATTCATAATGCTAGCGGATATCGATTATAAATACTACACCTGTGCCACTTTTCTCCACATATTTGTCTACCTTGGAGCTGAGAGCATCATGCACCCAAATGAGATATGATTTAGATGGACATTACAGGTGGTTTACCTCTCTCCATGTAATGTCTAATTATTGTGACAAGACTTTGTGTTGTTATTTGTCAGTCTGATTCTCACTAAGGAGTTAATGGCATGCAAGATGTTCAGTGCTTCAGGACAAGAACAGGGTCATGCTGTGCAAAATGTAAATAAAATTAAAACATAATGATTTGCAAATAATGAAAACCCTATGTTTAATTAAAACTAGACAGCATATTGAATATTAGAACTGAGATTATTTTAAAATTTGAAGCCAGCAAATGGGCCTGAAGGTTTGAATAGGTCTGTTTTCCATTCCACATCTTTTAATAACCCTCCTCAACCCATTGCTAATTCAAAAAGTCAAATACTGTCAGTTTCTTGCATGGCTGCATAAAAATTCAATTTTGTTATATTTCTTTGTCTATATATTTTAAGCAGGTGATGTCTTTGGACTCTGTGCAGAGTAAGTACCAGGAGCCATTCTGTTGTGATCGATGCAGAATGCAGTTTAGTATTGTCTTTCTGATTTAAAGCAAGGTCTTCTCTGAAGATATCTGAATAGCAGTAATCAGCATTAATGTTACTTTCACAAATCTGCAAGATATTCTTGTCAAGTATGCTCATGCAAACCAATCATGATAGATACTGGTCCCTTTCCTCTTTAGAAGGTGTGACAAGCATAATTTTTAAATGATTAAAATGGTAACATATTTGTGTGTATGTCAGCAAATTGTGTTTGCTGACAGTGTCCCTCATCTATCAAACAAACCTGGAAATGAGCGCACATCTGACCGCAGGAAGGATCTTACTACGGGAGCCACGGGGGATTTATGAAACGTTCAAGCTGGCCAATTCCAGAATATGAATGATCGAACCTTGATAAATGTGGGGTCTGAAATCCATCGTCATTTACATGTTACGCCCTTAATTATACGTGTTTCAGAGGCCTCACTCAGGGAGACATGATTGGCCGATCAGTCGCTTTCGGCTCCTAAGTCTCCATGAGGAGATCCCTGCTTCGCTAAAGATGCGCTCGCTTCCCCTTCTGTTCCTCTAGTAGTAGCACATCTGCCATTATCAAGATCTGACAGGCGAACTGTTAAAGCTCTTCTTTAACACTAAAAAGGCCACCAGCATTTAGACTTCTATTAAATCCGCTGAGAAGTATACAGCTAAAATAATATCAGCCTAGTTATAATCAAATAATGTTTTACAAAACATAGTATAAAGCAACAATTGTAGCCTTATTTGCCACAGAAACAAACTAAATCTTAGAACTGCGCAGCCAAAATAGACCTATTTGTAAGAAGAAATAAAACACTAGCAGGGGTGGATAAGCCTGAAGTGATAGAGAATACCCACACTACATAAGAAAAGTTAAAGCTGCATTAAGGCAGAAGTATTTATAGGCCTACTATCATGACCATATGAAGCTAAATGAAACTAAAACCACGTTTTAGAAGTCACAGCAGCTCAGACCGGTTTGCCGTGTCAAGTTTTTTTGTTTTTTTTTCCTCCCCAGCCTACCTGGTGCCTGTTTTTTTCTGCTGCTTTTGTCTGCCTGCCTTGCTGGGTGTTTCCCCTTGTAAACTCCGCTATATTCCTCTGGAGCTCCTGCAGAAACCTCTTTCAGCTTTTTGGGTTTCAGTGAACTTCATGAATATAATGTGGACATTTATTCCCTCAAGATTCCGTATGTTATACAATCCAGTACGGATCCATCTCTGCATCACCTGTTACGAATACCTCCACATTATCTGGAGAATGACTGATATGGAAATAACCCTATTCTTCTGATCTTTATACATACTAAAAATTAGAAATATTTTTAATGAAATTTTAGAAAAAGTCAGGGACCAGCAAAGCTTCATAAATTTTTTAAAATGGTTATTGAATAGCTATGAGAATTGCCATGTGTTCATTTGTTATTTTCCCCAACAAGCGTTACCGCTTGGAGTGCATTAGTGTGCGCTCCAAGCGGTAACGCTATTTTATTTCGTTAGTTTTTGGGAATCCATTTGAATTAGCTTTTTTTTTGCAAATAGGTTAATTATGAGTATTGAGTATGTGGCTGCTTATGCTTAGATGACAGTTTGACGCTTGTTTAATAATTATTTTCAGGGTCTGCTGAGCTGTACCGTAGATCCACACTGACTCAAACTTGCGTACACGATCTCAGACCTGTTGTGAGATTTGATCGAATCCCACGCTCACGTCCAAATTGATAAATTCCGAACCTTCTTGCGTGGAAATGGTTGTGTGGACATATTTTCGTTGTATGTTCAGTTGATAAATGAGGGCCAGTGTGTGCCTGAGCTTGTGCAGAGATCTCCACCAAAGAATCACATTCAATATTAAAAGCAGTGCTGATCACAACCACTTTATGCTGGTTTTTATGCTGGCTGCTTGGATAAGTTGTTATGTGTAAACACTGTAGTGGGTCATCCTTTGAGTTAGGTGCCTGCTTGAATAGGTGAGTGTTATGTGCTTCTTTAACAAAAAAAAAAGAAAAAAGGAACCTTCCTCTGTCCAAAGAGAAACTTTCAAAGACCTACAGCAATCGTGGAAGATGATTGCTCAAAGACATTTTAACCCTTGTGCCGTCCTCAAACTTTGCGCCCTCTCGTGGTCCTCGTGGTCCTCGTGGCCAAAAGTGTCCCTGAATATCTGAAGTACTGCTTCATTCATAGCAAAAAACACAAAAACGTAATTATTTTCCATATAATAAATATTAGATGGAAGAGTCTTTGGTGGTGAATAGACACTTGGATATGTCATAGATAAGCAACAAAATTTATTTGATTTCATTAAACTTTTAATGTAGTATCAGATAGAGACTCTGGAAAGTTTTTGTGTTTTTTTGCTATGAAGGAAGCAGTACTTCAAACAATCAAACAATCAAACTGGCATTTAAATGGTTAAATGCCCGAAAATGTTTGAAAGTTTGATATTTTTGAGCAGGATGGAAGTTGTATAAGTGATTTATGAAAAAAATTGGAAAAAATGTTAATGTATGATGAATTTATAGCAGTTTTAATGCAGGGACACTTTAGGCCAGGAGGACCACCAGGAGGACCACGAGAGGGTGAAAAATTCTTCAACAATACTCAGGCCAAATGATCACCAAATGTAAAGAAAAAGTTGACAAAAATGGCCAAAAATGTCAGAGAAGTGCATAAGGGTTAAATGTTTAAAACAAAGAAATTAAAGGGGACTTAAACTTTTTTGCAGCATTTTACTGTTATGTTTATATAAATCATTGCTGTTTGTTTTTATTTAGGTTTTAGACAGCGGTTTTGAAATGCATGCTCTGAACAAATGCTGTCTTCAAATGCTGCACACATAATTTGTCAGCATTCTTCATAATCAGATATTTAAGCCATTCAATTGTGCTACAGCTTCCAGAGCCATGCAGAACAGTAAGATCTTAGTAAGTCAGTCTTTGTTCTCAGCAATGTTAACTGAGTTGACTGATTTAAAATAAAGCATTTGGCAAAATCCTTCCATAAATATTTGACAGTCTGCCTGAAATCTTTGCTACAAAATACAGACAGCTGTAAATTCCAGTCCTCCTCTGGCCTCTGTCAACATCCACTTACTTTTCAGCATCTCTCATGATCAGTATCCCCAACTTGTATCAGGCTTAGATTAAGCTTTACTCCTTATCTTTAATTATGTCTGTGATGACGGGGACTGCCACCTGCTTTCCACTACTCAAGATAAGTTGATATGTATGACAGATGGGGTCCTGCAAAGTAACTAGGCTGTCCAAGTAAGAGTCCCTTATGATAATGTGGCACCAGAGGTGGGACCCAACAGCTGGCTCTGTCTCAGCTCACCTAGCTAAAGGGCTCTCTGTTGCCACCACATAGCACAGCATCCTGGCTTATTAAAGTTTTACATGCTCTTAACAAGGAAGACTTAGTTGTGACAACAAGAGGAGACATGACCCCTGAGGAGTGGGATGATGAGAGTAATCTAAAAACCGGATCGTGACACAGAATATTAATTTACATACGTAATTTACCTATTTGGGTAAATGTGCGTGTATGTTTTTAATCGCCTGTATTCTTCAGTTATTTGTGCACTTGATTAATGAGATGTTTACTATACTTGTATACATAACAGATATTGCGCTATGTTTGCATAAGCCTGTTTATTCAAATGCAGCCTGCTCTGACAAGCATGGCAGCTGACAAAGCCCCATTCTGTACATGAAAATACAACAGCAAATTCAGGTTTCATGTACAATATTGTCAACATAGTTGGTAAATTGAAAATTCATTATCATATTAAGTTGCTGTGATTTGTTGACCTTAGTAGGCTCAATATTTAGTTATTATTGTTTTCATAATTTTGTGATTTCCATATTTTATAAGAAGCCTTGGTACTATTTTTCATTTTGCATGAATTGCAATAAGCATTACATTGAAAAGAATTTAAAGACAAAAACAAAAAAGAAAATGCTATAGCATCATCCATCATGAACATTATATTCATGCAGTTGTGGGCAGCTCCTTATTTATCTCAGAAACCCAAAGCACAAAGATACATGTTACAGTAAGCCGTTCCAGCACAGCCTGACAACATCCTTATACTGAAAAGCCCCACAAACAAACTGACCTGACTTGACACACAGTTAAAGCTGCCAATAAAGGATTGTGACTTAATTAAATCATTTTAAATCTTTGTAAATGATCGTCATTTGTAAAATGTCCATTTCCTGACTTATAGATCAGTGCACATTGAGTATCTGTGGATATGTGGCCCATTAGCAGAGTTGATGAGCCTTATAGAGGCCAGTTGTATTCAGGCATTCCAGAAAGAGCAAAACATAATTTAGTGGTTTAGGGCCTTTCTATGTGTTTCACCATCCTGCAGATGTTCAATCTGTTTGGGCCTTTAATGGTAGGTTTGGACTGGTAAGACTGATAAATGAGAGACAGCTCTGTGACAGATGATAGAAGCAGTCACTCCTCTACTCATCATTTTGCTGTGAGCCCTGAAGAATGAAGCATACCCAGAAGCTCTTGTTGTCTCACTGTCAAAGTTTGCAGCGTTTCTGCATAATCTCAATGAACACCTTTTTTGGAGCCTGTCATGTTCCTAGCATGTTAAAACAATCTTTCTCAGTGTATCTGATTAAAATAGGCTAGTCTCATTCTCCGTTGTGTTGCCAAGATTTCACTTCCTTAACTTACTTTATATTCAGTCCGTTGTTATTGATTGACAAGAAAGGAACACCTCTACTGGGTTGCAATGGTTCAGTTATGTTAATGCTCTGGGGTGATGATTTAAAATCTGGACTCAGGTTTGTGGCATATCAGTGTTCAATCATCAGGCTGTGGCTAGCTGGCTGTGTGAGCAGGATTCAAGACAAGATCAAGGCAAGAAAGCAGGCTGCAGAATGACTGGATGCGAAGAGAGTTGAAAGTGAGGCAGGCAGGCTGAGACAAAGAGTGGTTGGGGGTATGTGGCTGGTCAAGGCTGACAGGAGATGAAGCACATTGAGAGGTGACACTTTAAGCACATACAAAGTAATAGGAATTTCAACAACATTAGGAACAGTAACTGGCTTTGACTTTTCAGCCATATTGTAGCACCAAATAGTGGAGCTGACAGTCTGCTGAGGAGTGGACAGCAGAGCCCAGCATAAATACTGCAGAGGTTTGATGAATGATACCGCTCAGGTGTGCGGGTGGGGAGACCAGAGCATTATGCCATAATTTACACACATACAAGACATGAGGAAAAAGACCAGGAGCAAAATGATAGATAGCATGAAGGGTGGGGGAAACATGGGAAAAGATGGAAAGGCATGGCTATTTCACAAATAATGTTTCAGTTATTTAAAAACAAAACAAACAAACAAACAAAAACAGTTTCAATTAAATTAAAAAAATTCTTGAAATATATTTCTCATCATTTTCAATTACAGTTTTGATATAATGTCAGTTGGACCCTTATAGGTTACAACGAACATTTTATTTCAACTCCACTCTCGTCTTGTTTTTTCTATCTCACAGGTGTGATTCTTACACCATCAGGTGGAATTCATCAGGTGGAGTTCAGCCTTGGTAAGTCCTATTAACTCAGCAATTCATCTGTTATTTTACTCTAGTCTGAAAACACACAAAATATGTCATCCTTCTCTCTTGGCATCTGTGCAAAAATAAACAACCCAATCAGATAAAAGACAGGCTTGTTCGCAGGTTGCAGTACGTCAAATGCCTCCTGTCTGGCTCAGACACAAAGCAAATGCAAATGGGCTATTAGTCCTCATACTTGCAATTAGTCTTATATTACTCATATTAAACACGAAAACACTCACATACGGTTAAATGACTTCAAAAGTCAGTCAGAATCAGTGGCACTTCAGGTCTACCAATTATTTTTTTTAGTTCTGAGTGGCAATCTAAATATGGATAGAAAGAACAACAGATGCACCTTAGAGTGAAAAGCTTGATGGTAAGCTTGAACTTTTTTTTGAGAGAGCCTCATTCATTTTTAATGCTGCTAAGATATTGGAATTCTATTTCTAGATGATTCATTGTGGTTCAGATTATGTTTCCCAAAGTGCTCATCCAAACCCAAATATTATTCCTGTTGTCTGACATTCAACACCGATTGGCGTCAAATATTGCCTTTCTTCTGCGTTTTGACCCAGCAAGACAGGCTTCTCTCTGCTTGGTTAACAGCAGATGAGACAGTGACCAGACAGATATTTCAAGGACGTGAATAGACTACTGTATGAGAAAAGATGATCTTTTCATCACATATATACCCTCTTTATAGGTTACTTGATGACATTTTATGATGACAATTAACTGTGTTTAAACTACATCAATGCTGACACTCGGTAATAATTGCTGATACATAAAGTCTTGTCATTACATAAAAAGTAAAATGGGTACCACTTTACATTACAGCTCGGTAATTGTAAGGTAATAGTGTGGTAATATGATGGTAATACAGAAGAAATAACGGGGTAATACTCTGTAAATACCAGTAGTAATTACCTGGTAGGGTCACCCATGGCAAATAGGTGTCTAGGGGAGGAACCAGACAAAGTGCGGCCCAAAGACCCATGATGACATCAAACATTGGCACAAGGTTCCCCTTGCCCGACGCGGGTTACCGGGGCCCCCTCTTGGAGCCAGGCCTGGGGGTGGGGCATGGAGGCGAGTGCATGGCTGCCGGGCCTTTGCCCATGGGGCCTGGTCGGGCTCAGCCCGAAGAGGAAACATGGGCCCCCCCTTCCTGTGGACCCACCACCCGCGGGAGGCGGCCGTAGGGGTCAGGTGCGAAGTGAGCTGGGCGGCAGCCAAAGGCGGGGACCCTGGCAGTCCGATCCGCAGCTGCAGAAGCTAGCTCTAGGGACGTGGAACGTCACCTCTCTGGTGGGGAAGGAGCCTGAGTTGGTGCGCGAGGTTGACAGGTTCTGGCTATATATAGTCGGACTCACCTCAGCGCATGGCATGGGCTCTGGAACCTGCTCTGGAGCTGGTTCCAGGGCTGGTTTAGAGCCAGAGCCAGACTAAGCACCGGTTCTTTGGTTCTCAAAACTGGTTCTATCATGGCACCAACTCTTTGCTTGGCCAGAGTTAAGAACCGGTTTACGTAGCTTGCATCAGCGGTTAGGGGCGGGGTTTCCATAGTACAATAATGGTGTATTTAGAACAAATGAACCAAAACCAAGCTGAACAGTCAAATAAGTTAATCTTTAATGATTAATTCACATCTTTTAATGTTCTGCAATAATGTGTGGACAATAAATGAAGATGGACAGATGTTGCTCCTTACAGGTAAAATAATCTATTAACCCAATGTCAGACATTAGCATGGTCAGGTGCTGCTTTAACTGGAGGCTGACAGTGTTCATGGATGTCATGCTCCTCACAAACATTGTGGAGTACATATTATCTTGCTCAGCTCCAGTTTGCAGTCATTTCTCTTCAGCAGGGAGCTCCGTCGTCCTGAACGCAGCTGTAGGTGCGTTGTTAACAGGTGAATCTACCTGTCTGAAGGGTTTCATCAGCCACTTCTGCATGGGGTAAGCAGGATCACCAGTGAGCTAATGTCCAACTTCTCCAGATATTGTGACCTTGTTTTGGTCCAGTCCTGTGATGAACGGACGTTTAGCACAAACTGCAGCGGCAAAATCAGGATGTGGTGGACGTGTCCAGACAACAGGTGACCTCAGCATCCTAATCATCTTAACAGCATCTAAGAAAACGGGTACGGACATAAATGTTGTTATGTTTGTTCTATTATGTAATTCAAACACAGTTGTAGTTGTAGCTAACAGCGGCTAGAACAGTATAAACTGAATTACCTTTCTCCTGAAACGTAGTTGCGGTTCTCTGCGCCTGGTTCTGAAATGTAGCGGGACGGACATTTACAGAGAAGTTGTTCATCTGTGAAACTCGGTACAAGTTTGGAAGGCGAGGAGCAGTATTTGCAGGGGAACAACACAATTCTCCATGTTTACAGTTATCTCTGCCAAAGCGCACTGTGACAGCGCCGCTGTCTGTCTTCCTGTTTGGGGCGGGCGTATTCAGTTGGGTAAAGATTAGCCTGGCTCTCTCAGTCGAAAGTAAAACCGGTTCTATGGAAGCACTGGAGTTGAACCAGCTAAGCACTGTCTCTAGCACCAGCACCAGCACCGAACCAGCACCAGTTCTTCTTTGGTGGAAATGGGCTAATACAGTACCTCCAGAGGTGGACTGCTGCATGGAAAAGTTTGGGAACCCTCTTAAGCTTGGACAGTCTCTTATCTGTCTTAGTTGAGTTGACTTTTTCATTTTCTAATGTTAGTTGAATCACATTAGGTGAAGTTGCTGTTGGCCACTTCTTGTTTTTACTGTTGCAGGGAATATTGATGTTAGCATATTATATTGATGGTTAACTGGCATCTAAATTATTTGCCGACAAAATAACCCAATCAGGTTGTTTCAGGTTAACATGATATCATAATATGAATAATGGTGTCCTGTTGGGATAGTTGTATTGTGTATTTTGATAAGAGCGGGAGAGAGAAAAGCCCTGGACTGGTGGCTTATAGTTGTGTGCGATGTCGGTCTATATAGAATATTGAGCTTTGGTGATTACTTAGCCTGTGTGTGCATTTGCATTGTTTTATTGTTTTATTTGGATCCACATTAGCTGCCCATTTAGTGGCAGCTAGTCTTCCTGGGGTCCACCTAAAAGAGAAAAGAAGAAAACAACAACAAGAAATTTTAAATTACAATAAAAATTTGTCTCACTTTGAAGCAAGTTCATATGGTCATCTGCAGTAATTGTAGTATGTTTACAATCCTCATCACCATAACAACTCAATTAAACAAACCATCAATCCGTGAACGTTACTCCAAAACAACATGTTATATATCTCCCCTAAAAATCATATCAATTACACTTTATATTCTGAACGCAAGTGTAGCAGATAAATTACTAGTTGAATGTTAGATTTATTGCGTTAGTTCAGTCTGTATCACATACTTTCTGTATAGAAGTGTATTTATTTTCCTTTTGTTTAGTAGTGTTACGTCATTTCCACATAGTGGCCTGCAGGGGGAGCACCGCTTCAGCTCAGTCATTAAACGCTGACTTGAGAGCTGAATGGTCGCTTCTGGTTCTTAACTCGAGCTGTTTTCCCCTACTCAGGGATGTAACACAAGCAGCCAAGGCAGTATAGCAGCAACATGCTGATTCCAGAGAACCTCTTTGTCTGCACTTGTAGGTCTAATTAATCTGTTGCTGCACTATGTTGTTACAACATGCTTCCTCTGTTAACATGAACATAATGTCAGGTGAATGTACGTGTTATGGGGACTTGATGCTGAGACAGATGCAGACCAGAAACACCTGAAGAAACTGAGCCAAACGGCTTTAAAGACAAGATGCAAGTTCGCACCGGTGCTACACAGGACCAGAGTGAGCACACTGGAGCACAAATGCAGGAATGGAGTAATATTTTATTTAAGATAATAAATCTGAGGTTACCCGGGAAGTACTCAATACTTGAGTAGTTTTTTCATTAAGTACTTTTTTACTTTTAGTTGAATAATTATTTGACTACTTTTTACTTTTACTTGAGTATCATTTTTGGCTACTCTACCCACCTCTGTGTGCAGCACAGATTCCTCTGCTTATGCTGTTCCTTACTGCCGTGCAGCAGCAGGAGTGTAAAACTAAACCATTGAACTGGCTCTTTAAAGCATATTACTGGAGAAGTGCATATATAAGTGCATATATTCTGACAGCAGAATGCTTTGAAAAGGACTAATGTGCACTTGCACATGCACACCCAAATGCTAAACAGTGCTTCTGGGTTAGCTGTGCCAATGCTTCCAATGCATGAGCATGTAATCAATCTACACGACATTAATAGTATGAATAACTGAGATTTCCCTTCAAAGTCTTCTCAAAACAAGCATTGGTTTTCTGCTCTTTATTTTCTTCTAGTCTAATTTGTTGTTTTTTTTTTAATGGAGATGAATCCAATCACATGTATTGCTGTCATATTCAGTCCATGCACTTTCAAATATTTGGACTGCACACAGCCACAAACACCCTGTGAAAACACATTGATTGTTGAGGATGAGGAAATTTTGTTAATATGGGGCTTGTGTACAAGCGTACACACAGAACATAATTTCCTGTTAGTGTACTGTAAATAAACTGTAAATGTAGTGTATATAGACTAAAACCTCCCTATAAAATAAAGTGGAATTTTATTTTTAACCAAAAATAATGAAGACTTTGATAAGTGTTTGTCTTTAGCTGGACACTGTACCAAAAATCTGTTATGAATGCTTTTCTATGGACTTTAATGTGTTTAAATTCATGTCGAAATAGTGTTCAAAATTGAAGAGATTTAAAACCAATTGTTGAAATTGTTTCAATCTTATGAACACTAAATTATTTGTGACCCAAAACACTCCATCTTCTACAAATAGATTTTGTTTCAGGAGAGCTGAGGTTTCTTTTTTGAAACATTATCTCCCTATCAACACTGAGTTCACACGTTGATTAAAACATAGTTTTCTCTTTCTCACACTGACAAAATAAGAGATTGCACAAGATATACTGCTCATTTCATATGTTTGTGTTCCACGTCTTTTCCTAAAAAAGACTTCTGTAATGAAGACAGTTCATTTCTACCTCGACTAGAGTAGTAGTATGTCTCATATAACTCGTAGTGTTGGTTGAGAACTGAATAGCTGACAATTATCTGTTTAATAGTAATGTCTCATTTATGCACATTTTATGCAACTTTGTGATTTGCATTAAAAAAACAAAAATAAGTATTTAAGAAAATAGAGGACAAAATTTAATCTTTCTTTTTCCTCTTTCAAAATTCAACTTAATTTAAAAAAAAGCTGTCTTAAACTTGAACATTTCTTAAAGCAGCACTACATAAGTTTCTGACCTTCTGTGCTTCTTTACTGCTCCAATCCCGACCATCAAGGGACATCAAGGGACAAAGCAAGAGATAAGACACAACTCAACATCAGACAGACATTTACTGGCTGGAGTGAGCACAGAGAAGAGACACAGAGAGACTAGTTGAGAGTATCCATTGGTAGGTACAACTAAATGACAACACAGTGACTGTAGCAGCACGCCGA
>JAOXYM010000004.1:14929591-14940953 GCA_028567055.1 Leptatherina wallacei | reverse complement strand
TTCTACCCGTTGAGTCCGCCAACAAAGGCATGGATGAGACTTTGTACAGTTGTGATGATTCGGATGATCAGTCTCATATGGCGGGTCTCGCTAGCTCATTCGGGGCTGAGACTGAAAGTGACAGTAGTGGATCGATTAACATGGATGATGAGCTGATGAACTCTCAAGTATCCAGTGCTGAGGCTGATGGCCTTGCAGACTCTGACTGTTTAGTAGCGACGCCTGCAGGCGGAGCAGTTTATGATCCAGCAGTTGTTACTCTAGACCTGTTCTTCAGATGGCTTCTGCAGCCAAATGTAACGATAGTATTCTTTATGGTTACCCAAGCTAGTTGTATATTGTATGTCCCTGTCTAGAATAGTTTAATCTGTATGGTTGACAATCAGGATTTTGGTGTCATTTTGAAGGGGTGAATGTAACATGTAGAAAAAAAACGTAGTGCATTCCATCAAAATCCTTCATCTTTAAGTTTATTTATACACTTTGAGTGTATTTACTCTCTGTTTTCTGTTTTTATTTTGACGTGAATTTGCGTCCGCTCGTGACACAAGGGGGCACGGCACTTCGTCCTCCAGTCTGCTTCCGGCTGCTGTGGAGGAAGGTAAACCTGCTCAGAGCGCTTGCTAATTTGCTTGTTAAAAGTCTTTTTAGAGGACAGAATGTTAAAAAGCTGGTTAACTATTTTGGTAATCTGTTTTTGATTTGTTTACAACACAGTTTAGTGGAGAGTGAGATGTTTTTGTGAAGTTATGCGTTTCGTTTAGTGGCATATGTGTGTTAGCAAGCCAGCATCACACGTGCTGCGCACTGTGGCAGTTCTCTCTCGTTTTATTAAACGGAGTTTCTTGTGTCATGGGCAGGAGTACTGGGTTGGCTGCATAATTGTTCTTCATGCCGCTGAAGTAATGAAACATTCTCATTCTGTGTCAGGTATGTTATAATTACTCCACTATGTGTATATTTTTTTGATGGATTGTACAAACATTTTCTTTTATTATTTTACATGTGTGATGTCAGTGTTTTAAATTTTGGTTCAGTATATTTAGTATTAATACTTTGCCCTCGCTGTAGTCTGCTTCCGGCTGCTGTGGAGGAAGGAGTACTGGGTCGGCTGCATAATTGTTTTTCATGCCGCTGAAGTAATGAAACGTTCTCATTCTGTGTCAGAATAAATACGCCAATGGTTTGGGCTGAATGGAAGTGCTGGTTTCCTGGTTCTTCGCACAACGCAGAGTAGGATCCATGGTGGTGGCAGGATTAAAGACCAAGCCGGTCACACAAGCTCATATACTGTATATATATGTATGTATATATATATATATATATATATATATATATACTTCTCTTATTTTTCTGTTTGGAAAATCTACATCTACATTACCAATTTTGGCTAGAAATGGTTATTATCTGAATAATAAGTTCATTCAGGCAGTCTTCCTCTACCATAGAGGGACCTCTCAGAAGCCTACCTGACATCCTCCCCCGGAAGAATTACGAGTTGTCTAGCAGCTCTTCCGCTCCAAGTGGTGACACCGTCCAATGGTGTCTAATCTCTTCAATAAAAAACTTTAAACTAAATCTTTTTAGAAAATGTGGGTTTAGTATCCCTTTGTCATTCATAACATCATAACAGTACACATTGTCTAATCTAATGCACATCCGCATACGCACATTCATTCACAAATTCTAACAAGCTTTTTGGAGAAACTTGCTATAATATTGAATACACTTGTTCAACTTTTTTAGTTTCTTTATCTGAGTTTCAGTTTAAGTGGTGTTTGTTTAATTTCATCATCTCAGTTCTGGGCCATGATTAACCACACCTTTCTTCATCTAAGTCTTTGTTTTTTTCCGATTAATGATCTTGGCTCTTAATAGCGGCGACTGCAGTGTCTTAAAAAGTTATTAAAGGAATATTACACTTCAACAGTATTTGAGATCAAGCAACACTAAACAGAGTCTTTAAAAATACATTTACATCATAATTCAAACCAAAATTTTTATTTTAAATTATATTTTTTGCACAAATATCTAAAAATATGAGATTAACATTGTCAGCTTCGTTAAGTTTGAGTATACAAAACCTACTTAAAATTGAAGTTGTAGCCCTTTACAAATGAAGTAACAAATTGCAGACATTGTGTTTAGCATGTTGCTGATCAGGATATTATCAAATTTGTTTTGGTGGTGAGTAGCACCTTGCAACAGGTGAAAGATGTCACTGCACAACAGCCCTTCTGTTTCCCAGAGCTGCTGGCAAATAGGTTTGAAACGCAGTGGCACATAAAAATGATGTTGTCAAATTAATTGAAGCGTTGCAATAATTATCATGATGAATAAGTGTCTTCTGTAGATGAGTATATATTTGTCTCATGTGACAACTCTCAGGGCTCCACTCTAGATTAAATGAAAAATAGATTCATTGGGGGGTCACAGAGGCCTACTGCATTAAAACTCATCTCCTGCAAATTCATCTTGAAAGACCTCCTATCACACATAATAAATACAGCAAAGTAATTGAAGCCTCCTAGGATGGGCAAACATTATTACTCCAATTGCTCAATTGTTATGGTAATTTAGGAATGAGTCCCAGTATACTTTGCAGTTGAGTCACTTATCCAAAATTGCAAGTCACATCATTGCTGAATTAATTTTCACCAAAGCTAAGGCAGGCAGTTCACCAATAAATGACAGAAAACTCAACACATTTATTTTTCCTGAAGGTGCTCCAATTGTATTAACTTTTTTCCTAGCTCTTTCATACATTATTTGACTGACTTTTTAACGAGCCATATTCCCTTCTTCTCCCTCCATGTCTCCCACCCATCATCTCCCCTCTCACTCAGACTTCCTTCCTAAAACTCTAAATATCTCTCTCTCTCTGTCACATTCTCTATTTCCCCTTCCTGCCACTCCCACCCACCAACATAATCATGCTGACCCACAGGGTCAGTCCAAGCATCACTTCCCTGTCAGAGAGTCACACTGGTGATGCATGGCTGGACATCTCTTTGCGTTTGGCTGTGGTTGCCTGTAATCTGGCAGCTGTAGCTCAGGAGGACGAGCAATTGTCTGCCAACCAGAAAGTCGTTGGATCAATTCCAGGCTTCCCATGACTGCACGCCGACATGGGCAAGACACTGAACCCCACACAGAGCCGCTGCATGGACAGTGCCTCGTGCCACAAAGGAGCCTCATGCCTGAAATCTTACTGTTTTTGTTTGTTTTTTTTTTGTTTGTTTTTTTTGGGGGGGGGGTTATTTTATATTATTTTTAACAAATTGATAAGTTTTATAAATAAATAAATACAAATCAAACAAATTAAGCTGTTTTTTCCTTGTCACTATGTCATTTGGCCTCTCTGAGGAAGGAAGAAGGGGAAAACTAACATGTAAGCTACAAGAGAACGCGACCGATTTCATAAGCATGATTTGGGTTCTGAGAAAAGAAAAAAAAATGAAAAGAAGGAAGAATTTAATAAGGCACTGCTGGGATCGCTGGATAAATGTATCAGCGCTAATGCTAATATGGTGGCAACAACTCGTCTCGTCACTCCCGGAAAATACAAAAATGGATGATGAGGTGGTGCTGACAGGGGGGCCGTGGGTATGGGGATGGATGATTGACACCTATCAAACTCTGAGCTGCCTGTAGCTATGAGCTAACCAAGCTAACCTGGAGCGAACCTGCTAAAGGAAGAAGGTGGACTAAAGCAAAGCTGTGCTGTTAGCAGGCTAAAACCGCAGTTGCGCTTTGCCGCCAGATATCTGGCACCTGTCACTCAAAAGGGCAAACCCCTAATTATGAAGAATTTCAAGATTAAATAATGGATGAGTTATAAAAGAATTCACTCCCCCCCCACAGTTGTCATGAAGGTAAACTTGAACTATTAAACCTAAAATGGTTTTTTGAACCAGGCTGTAAACATGTTTATTTCTGCAGTGAAGTTGACCTTTTTAGCATGGGAGTCTATAGGGACTCCCTTTTGGAGCCAGCCCCTAGTGGTTGAGGGTTGAACTGCAATTTTCGGCACTTCTGCATAGGCTTCACATTTCTCTGCCAGAGGTTGTGGCTTGATTACAATTTATCAATTTACCTTGGAAGAGCCCTGATAATCTTTTGCACAGTTGATCTTTTCCCCCTTTTGAAACTAATAGCAAAAAGTCATAGCTGAGATTATGTGTATGTCTGTTTTATTTTCCTTGATAAAAACATATTTCAGCAGGATTATGCATGCAGTAGAACTAGAATAGCTGTGTCCATGTGACTTATTCATGTGTAATTGCGCATCCATGTCAAAGAGCAGGGCTTCGCACCCTCCCAGCGTCAGCTTTGACTGGGGTAGGAATGTGTGATAGGAATAGCACTTAGTATGTAAAAGATATAAGTGCTGTATGAATGTGTGTGAATGGGTGAATGTGACATGTAATGTCAAAGTGCTTTGAGTGGTCAACATGACTAGAAAAGCGCTATACAAGTACAGTGTGGTGACACTTATTTGGGGACTCTCACACAAATTCCCCTTTTATTTTGAAGGTATGACTTTCGGCAGGGGCCGGATGTGTTTAGTGAGAACGTGGAGTTCATAAGTGGTTGGAGTGTCAGGGAGAATAAAGTTGTTGTTAAGACTCTGCAGTTCTCTGTCCTGTGATTTTTTCCTCTGACCTCCACATTGGTGACCCTGACGTTTAAACTATGTTGGTAGAGGCATCCTCACCTACCGCTGCTGCGGCAGCCCCTACTGTTTTCGCCGCTACTATTAAGCTCCCTGGAGCCGTGGTTCTAGCATGTCGAGGCTCACTCACCTGTTCCTGCGCCAGGTCCCGCCTCCGGTGCGTACGGCCCTGGCAAACTCTCCCTTGATCTGCACTAAGGATTACAGGGGTCTGGCTGAAGAGGCAGACAAACTTTTGCTGGCGTCCCAGCAGTTTTCCGTGCACGCCCTGTTGCCGTGCTGGCATGAGGATGACGGTTCCGCAGAGGTGGCAGCTGTTACGGAGTGCCAGAGGAGAGACAGCAGCCTGTGTTTCTATCACCGCCGCTTCGGAGTGAAGGCCCGGCGTTGTGTCCCGCCGTGTTCCTTTCAGCAGCCGGGAAACGAGAAGGCCGGCGCTCGCTAGCAGCTGCAACGGAGTATCGTGCCCCCCTCTTCAGCTGACTTTTTTGGACATGGTCAAGGGCCTCCGCTGGACATGGCCAACAGCACTCCTATCCGCACCTTTGGCACCAGGTTAATGACAGTGTGTTTTCATGGACGTGAGTTTAGTTGGGACTTTGTTGTGGCGTCTGTTTCAGTACCGATTCTAGGCGCTGATTTTCTGTGTGCTTACAGACTGTTGGTGGATGTATTTCACAGGTGTTTGATTGATGCTGTATCTTTTGATTCTTACCCTTGTACTCTGGGGAATGCAGGACCTCTCCTGGCTAACATGCTTGCCACAGGGGACATGTACCAGCATCTGCTTTCTGAGTTTCCTGCCCTTACGGTTCCCACTTTTTCTGCGACGGTGGCTAAGCACGGAGTGGAACATTACATTACCACTGTAGGTCCGCCTGTTTTTGCGCGTGTGCGCCGTTTGGATGCTGCTAAGTTAGCCATAGCTAAGGAGGAGTTTGCCTGCATGGAGCGGCTGGGCAATGTGCAGCGCTCGAACAGCCCAGGGGCTTCACCCTTACACATGGTCCCTAAGTCAGATGGGGGTTGGCGTCCTTGTCGAGATTTCCGGCGCCTCAACAATGCCAACAACGACCGGTACCCTGTCCCACACATTCAGGATTTTTATGTGCATCTAGCAGGGGCAGTTGTTTTCTCTAAGGTTGATCTGGTGCGTCGCTACCACTAGGTACCGGTCCATCCACAGGATGTGCCCAGGACCGCTGTTATTACTCCTTTCGGGCTATTTGAGCTTTTGAAAATGCGGTTTGGCCCGAAGGGGGCTGCACAGACATTTCAGCAGCTCATGGACTCTGTGTTGCCGGATATGCCTTTTCTATTCGTGTATCTGGACGACATACTAGTGGCAAGTGGCTCGGTGGAGGAGCACAGATCACATCTCCGCCTACTTTTCCAACGCCTCACAGATCACGGACTAATCGTAAAACCTGCTAAAGGTCGTTTTGGGCTTTCGGAGATCGAGTTCCTGGGCCACAGTGTGTCGTGGCAGGGGGCTGTACCACTCCCTACCAAGGTCGCAGCAGTTTAATCTTTTCCCCGCCCACCCTCGGTGAAGGCCCTACAGGAGTTTTTGGGCATGGTTAATTTTTACAACCGCTTTATCCCTCAAACTGCCCACATTATGCACCCTTTGTATGACGCATTAAAGGGCAAGAGGGGTAACCAGATAATATATTGGACCCCGGAGAGGTAGCAGGCTTCTGGTGAAGCTAAAGCACCGCTTGCTGATGCTGCTTTATTGGCCCATCCTGACCCTGCAGCGTCTATTGCCCTGACCACTGATGCTTCTCATTGTGCAGTCAGGGCTGTTTGCGAGCAGTGGGAGGATGGGGCCTGGAAGCCCCTGGCCTTTTTCAGCAGGAAGTTGTGGAAATCTGAACGGACGTACAGTACGTTTGACAGGGAACTTTTAGCCCTTTTCCTTGCCACACGCCATTTCCCGTTCCTCTTGGAGGGCTGGGAGTTTACGGCTTTTGTGGACCACAAGCCCCTAACGTTTGCTATGGCCAAAACTGCGGAGCCATGGTCAGCGCGGCAGCAGTGGCAGCTTTCTGTTATTTCCAAGTATACGACTGACATTCGCCATGTTGCTGGGAAAGACAACTTAGTTGCAGACTGCCTCTCTCGTGCCCCGGTTGCTACTGTTCATCTGGGGATAGACTATACTGAGATGGCTGCCGACCAGCTAGAGGACTTGGAGGCGCACGGCTGAGTCTAGTTTGAGATTGGAGGATGTCGCTTTTCAGGACGGCGGTGCAGCCCTTCTTTGTGACATTTCTATGGGCAAGCCACGCCCCCTGGTTCCTGTGGCTTGGCGCCACCGTGTTTTTGATGCAGTGCACTCTCTGTCACATCCTGGGGTTAAGGCTTCAGTGAGATTGGTGAGTGCCAAGTTTGTGTGGCCCGGCCTCTGGAAGGATGTTAGGACCTGGGCCTCTGCGTGCATGGCATGCCAGTGTGCAAAGGTTCAGCGTCACGTTAAGGCCCCTTTAGGGCCTTCTTCCATTCCTGAAAGGCGGTTTGAACATGTTCATGTGGATCTTGTTGGCCCTTTTCCCCCTTCTCGGGGTTTCACTCACCTCCTGACTATGGTGGCCTGAGGTGGTCCCACTGTCGTCTACTTCTTCATCAGAGGTTTCTCGGGCTTTCATCTATTCCTGGGTGTCACGGTTTGGTGTTCCTTTGGATTTGACATCTGACGGGTCCACAGTTTACCTCTGAGTTGTGGAACGCTGTAGCTGGGAGCTTGGGGGTCAAACTTCATCGGACCACTGCATACAACCCACAAGCCAACGGAATGTGCGAGCGGTTTCATCGTACTATGAAGACTGCTCTCCGTGCGTCTCTGGTGGACAGTAACTGGGTGGACAGGCTGCCGTGGGTTTTGTTGGGCCTCCGTTCCTCCCCTAAGGAGGACCTGTGCTCCTCCTCTGCTCAGTTGGTTCTGGGCCAATCCTTGAGGGTTCCGGGGGAGTTCCTTCCTAGTGTTCCAGGTTTGGGCCCTGGTGTGATGAATGGGATTCTTGATATTTGTGTCTTGGATTATTAAAGCTAGCTGCTTACATAAATACAGATAATGTAAAGGTGATTTTCCAGCATTACACAGTGCTCAGAGATTTTTCAAACCCTTTAAGGTTTTCTACATTTTTGTCATGTTCTGTCATCATAGGTGTTGTGGAAAAAAAAACATGAGTCCTGATGAGAAAATCACTCTGGAGTTTATTGAGACTTATGCATAAGGACAGCTGTCACCCAGATCCACAAAACAGGAAATGAATTGAATGGCTCCCAGGATGTCAACCTTACATCTACAGAGTTTCGGGAAAACAACAAATACTTCAGGCGTGAAGGGGGAAGTAACTGACCAGAGGTCCTTGTCTTCTGTATGCAGACTGTATTCAGTGTCTACCATTTGCTAGAGACAGTTTGGGTGTCTTGACTAACTCCAAGTTGTGAATTGGTCTTGCAGGAACAATGGCTTAACTCCATTATCACAGACACAAGCAAATATCTAAATCAAATACATGTTTATAATGAGAAATTAAATAAAACAGTAAAATTTCTTCCACAATAGGTTGAATTTGTTTTACCTGCACAAAGCTCAATGGAAAAGCGAAAACAATTTGATGGATTGAGACTAATTTATACTGAAATTATCCAAAATATAATTTAAATTAGTATTCAGGTCCTGTCTTATTGTATTATGATATTAGAGCTATGGCCTGTGATAGACTGGCGACCTGTCCAGCGTGTACCTGGCCTCTCGCCTGCTTATTGCTGGGATAGGCTCCAGCCCCACCGTGAACCTGAATTGGATTAAGCGGTACAGAAATGAAGGAATGAATGAATAATCTGTGCCAAATCCTAGTTGCCTTTGAGATGCATCTGCAGTTTGACTGGAATATATTAGTAAATAAATAAAATAAATGAATATGATTAGGAAGCCACACCATTGTAACATCTTAGTTGACAAAGTATTGTATGTCATTGTGAAAACCAAGCTGTGAAGTCAAGAGAATCATTTATATGATTGTGACAAGGCAGAGGTTTTAGAAAGGACAGAATTCTTGTACTGAAAGTGCATAGAAGCACAATAGTCTCTATTAATCTACAACAAGAACATTTTAAACAACCAGTACTATCTAGAGCTGGCTGTCTAACCAGACTGAGTTATCAGGGACAAATGGTGTTGGTCAGACAGGTAACCAAGAAAAAAAAAATGTACACTTGAGTTCCTTTGAGAAGATTAATTAATCTTGGTAGCACTTGGTAATAACATAAGATTTTCTCCACTATGGCCAGACAGATGTTCTCTTTGACCAAAGGCATATCACAGCCTGCTGGGGATTCTGTAGCCATGCATTGCAAAATCTTTATATTTGTTTTCTTTTTTTATTAATCAATTAATTAATTAATCAATCAATTTATGCAAAATCTTATGATCGCATCAATCAATGATTGAATAGCATGTGTGGAGGAAACCTGGTACTGAGCATTACAATAAAAAAAAGCCATCTCTAGTATCAGACTTTGTGGTTGCACAGAGAAAAAAAGAATAGTTTTTAATGTTTAGGATCAAATCAAATCAAACTTTATTTATAAAGTACTTTTTCATACATAGAAATGCAACTCAAAGGGCTTTACATTAAAAACGTAATGACAAGGTATGTGCACTTTTAAAAAAGAAATTTTCATGAAAAATACTTTATTAATCCCAGAGAGGAATTGCAAAATAACATTTACAAAAACAAAAAATAAACTAACCATTTTCATCATAAAATGAAATTTAAATTCCTATTTTCTATTGCAAAATAAACAACAACACTGTTATGGCTTTCAAAAGAAATGGATGTTATAATATGTAATGTTAATTTACATGTTAATAATAAAGGTATGTGCACAAATGAAACAGAAAAAATGTGCCTCCTTTTGACAACATTTGTCTAAACAGTTGTGATTTAAGCATTCAAACAAATGATCTGTTTCCATGTAAAGATTTTGTTTCAGAAGTTCAGTCATTGCCACCCACTGCTCATGAGAAAATATTGTGAATCAGACAGATGCTATCCAGCAGCATTGGGCTGTTTCCTCTCATCCAAGCTGTGTCTATCCGAGCCAATTAACGCCTGCCTTTCAGAAGCGCTAAATATAGGCGCAAAAACAGTCAGCGCAATCAGTTGCACATTTAGTAAATCAAGTTGTGGGTACAAAGCTGATTTATTTGCATTTACTCCTCCAAGTATTTTGAGCGTTCTGGTAGAAATGCCCAGAATGCATATTCATTCAAGGTAAATGCACAAAATGAATTGCGCCGCAAACCACCAGGCTTTAACAGGTGCATTCCTCAGTGTGCCAGGTTAGTAAATCAGCTGCAGCATGTTTTTGCGCTTGCTATCAAGGCACAAACCCTTAGTAAATCAAGGCCATAGTGTCCAAACTAGTTGAATCACATTTGTTTTGAAGGAAATCTGAATTATGAATCAATGATGGGTCTCTGGAAATTCTGACGTGACTGTAACTAGTATTTTTGTTTCATCATTTCCTCTAGAGTCCTGCGGCTTTGTTATTATTATTTTTTTATTATATTTTTGCAGAGTGAAACCTTGTTTTCTTGTTTGTGGCTTTGGTATCTTGTGTTAAACCTCTGAGATTTAGGTTGTGACATTTTCTTTTGATCATTGACAGGCAAACATGTTTGATAACATCTTGGGGAGCAACTTCATCTATGATGCAGTTGCCATGAAAATGTTTTTCTGCTTTTCAACCTGTGCACACAAGTCTTTATAGATTGAACTTGCAGGTTAATTTTTGAGGACTAAATATTTCTGTATTTTGTGGATGTTTTTGTTATTTTTTTGTATTTTTGTTTGACTTTCTGTCCTTCATAACCTCAGGACAGCTTATTTTATAGGATAATGATGAGGAAATAATCTGTTTTTAAGACTGCACATAAAAGGTTGCATGGTTACAGCTGTTTGATGCCTGTTTGGACAGAGTTATTTTCTTCCTGATTCACTTTGTGCTCCTACCTGTGTTGAAGTCCCTACTATATGACTCTTTTACCAGATCTCTGTGTGCACTAGTTTGACTATGTTTCTGGCATGAAAAAGGTACTTTTCATTTAAATATCACAGATGCTGATAGATGCAGATGCTGAACTTTGAATACTCGTGGGTCTCATGATAAGACATACCCGGGAGAATTAAAGAAATCAACAAATGTAATTTAGTGTAATAGAATCAAAAGGTTATTTTAGAATTGCTGTCACAAGGTTTCAATATAGTTGGTTTGATTTCAGCATCTGTCACACTGTTCTTTGAGACATTGACTCATAACACATGATTAGTATTTAGTAGTTTTTTTTATTCATTTTGTTTTCTACACTCACAACTCTAATCAATGAAGAACTAAGTAATTCTTTCCCCTGAAGATATCTGTCTGCCACTAAAGATTTATACCAGCTGTTATTTTTATTCATTTAATTTTTAACATTGGGTTGGCTTGGGGCATCCTCATAAAACAATCAACCTAGCAGCATGTTAAGCCCTTGCAAAATAGGGTATGTGAGTGTTTATAGTTAAGTGCATATTGGTAAGTGATTAATATATAGTATACCGTACCGTACCGTCCTCTTCCGCTTATCCGGGGTCGGGTCGCGGGGGCAGCAGCTTGAGCAGGGCAGCCCAG
>JAOXYM010000004.1:14905274-14929491 GCA_028567055.1 Leptatherina wallacei | reverse complement strand
GAGAGGCAGCGTTCAGTTTTTATGCTCCTCACATGTGGAACAAACTCCCAGAAAACTGCAGGTCTGCTGAAACTCTCAGAAAGGTATTTAACCTTGATTTAAAACAGCTATTTGCTACCTTTTGCCAAAACAAATGTTAATTCTTCACACTGTAACTTTTATTGCTTGCATTTTTATCTTGTTTTACTTTGGCTTTTTTGTCTTTATTTAATTTTCTATTTCTGTTAAAGTTTTATTTTAATGTACTTTTTTATGCTTCCTATGCACCCCACTGTAACACTTTTAATGTTTTATGTAAAGCACTTTGAATTGTCTTGTTCATGAAATGTACTATACAAATAAACTTGCCTTGCCTTGTTTTTAATTAGTATTGTGTTAAACTGATATCTTGGTGTTTAATATTGTAAAAGCTGCTTTTAAAGGAGGATATTATGATTCTTTAGAAGAAAATGGTACCTGCACCCAAAAATCAAAAGAAGAAAAAAGGAGCCTTTTGAATGTGTGCCCGTCAACGTTTTATCAAATGTTTATTTTTTCTGCTTTCAATGAAGCAAAACTGTTTTAAGATATGATGAAAAAAAAAGTAAAAAAAGATGTGAGTCTTGCTGAAAGGTCTTTTTTTACTGCCCTGCTTTTTCTTAGACAAGTGTGTGACAACAGCTCATTAAACGCTGGTTTTGTTTGTGTAAATGTTCTTAAAATAGGCAAAGACACAAATACGACCATACCATCAGCTTGCTGTTGGAAAAGTGTTTTCTTTCAGCAGGCAAAGATCACAGAAGTTGTACAAGTATGAAAATAAATGAGTTGCTTTTATAAGGTAAACCTTCCTCTTTGATAGACAGACCAACAGGATTTTTTTTCATAAACATAGAAACTACCACATTACAATTTCCTTCTGGGATTTAGAAAATCATTTTTTATTTCATTTCCTAAATTTATTGAAATGTTTGTCAAATGAAAGGATCAGTCTGATGAGCTGCACATTGAAAAGTAACATTTGATCATGTTCCACATCTAATTTAGCATATCAGAGAGTGAGTTAAACTACGTCTGTACCTGAAAAAAAAGACATTTGAGTGATATTGAGTGAGTTTTTTAAGTAGTCAGAATCAGATTGGATATAAAAAATGCAGCTTTTGGAAAATATCCAAGGAGGTTTCCATGTGAAAATGTGGCACAACCACACTTGAATGTATCCATCCATCCATTTTCTGTACCGCTTAATCCATGCAGGGTCGCGGGTGGGCTGGAGACTATCACAGCAAGTATCAGGCGAGAGGCAGGGTACACCCTGGACAGGTCGCCAGTCTGTCGCAGGGCCCACTTGAATGTATATGGATGCTAATTAATGCATAAATTCAGAGCATATGGTATAGCAGACTGAATATTTGTATTGACTTTTCATGTGAAGCAGATGTTAACACAAGAGCCACATCCGCTGTTTAGTGCTTTGAAAAGTATAAATACAGGATTGATTTTCCTGCACAAGGCTACATATAACAGGTTCAAAGGTTGATGGGAAGATATTTTTTCTATTGATTTCAGTGCAGCTTTACTACATAATATAAATATGACTTTATAGAAGATTACACTGATGTCTTATTAGTGCAAGATGGAGACTGTGCATTGGGTTGTGATGGGATTAATAAGTTTTTGTTTGTAACAATTTCTATAAAGGGTCCCTGTCCAGAAATTGTCTCAATATTTAAGTGATGAAGTTTAAGGTGCAATTAGAGGTGATGACTCAGGATTGTCCTTTCAAGTCACCAATCTTCTAACACCCCTAGTGGCGGCTGTATCTCAGGTAGCGTGTTTGATTTTTTTTATTTTTCTGACAGAACCTCCCCACTTCACATGTCATAGTGTCCCCTCAGTGTGTTCCTAGCTTGAAAGCCTCTTTGAATTGAGGCCTCTGAAATCTTCCAGGACCTGACTAAAATTTCAGATTCTTTATATGTTGATATATAAACATTGTAAGGCTGCCCTTACTGTGTGTAAGAAACATACGTGCAGAAACTAAATAAACACATGCTACAGTTGTTACTTCTTTTCTTTTTATTAATGGTGACATGCACCTTAAAGGTACAGTGTGTAAGAATTACTGACATCTAGTGGTAAAGATAAATCTAGAAAAGACTTCAAATGACGAACATAATTGTGAATGGTGGAATGGTGGCTGTCAGCGGCCAAAATTCTTCCAGACATAAATATGTTGTCATCTGTTAGTGGATCCAGTAGCCTCAGGTGCAACAATGTCCCCACTACAGGTAACTACAGGTAAACATTGTAAACATGTGTACTGTTTTCTTCTATGTGGCTTTTAAGGCATTACTTATCCCAATGGTGCTCTAGCAAACAAAGCCAGTACAGCAGATTTAAAGCTCAGAGTTCTCAACCGCCATGTATATGGACCCACACTAACCCACAAGTTAACGGCTCATTATAAGAGAATAAAAACATAACCGTTATTTTAGTAAAGTGATTAGATACAAATACAAACACGGTTTCTAATGATATATTACATTTTTCTGTCATTGACCTTTGATTTTTTTTTTACACGCTGCTTCTTTAATGTTAGTGCGTCTCATTCCTCCTATATATACCATTTCAGGCTTTCATTAACTCACACTGTCAAGAGTTTTACTGTGACGTCAGTGAAGTCTGATTTTAGTCCAGGGTTAAGTGATTAGGGTGGTGATAAGGAATGTAGCTTGTCGTACTTGGAGTGGCACATTGCTTTTGATGTCAAAAATGAAAGTCCTGGTAAAACTTGATATCTCACTGCTACAAGGGGCTCCAGTTGCCTGCCTGCTATGTTAATCAACTGCTTATCTCTGTGTATACATATTTTATTTATTTCTCCACACATTTGGGTTTTCGGTTAGAAATCTCAGCACATACAGTCTACAGTCTCATACATCTAATTCCTCAGGTCCTTTGTGGTGATGCACATCTTTAACACTTTGGCATGTGACGGCTAATCTGACAGGAAATGACTATAAACTACGGTATAAAGGGACATTTTTCTTTTCTACTTTTTTTCCTGTGCTTATTTACTGTGATACTCTGACATCTGTTTTCATGTTCTCCATTTGTGAGCCAGTGTAATGTAATTTGTGTCTCTTATGTGTGTGCCCTAAAGGTTTATCTTCCCCTCTCATCTTTCACCCTCCTCTCTCTTCCCTCCTCTCGTTTCCCATCTTTTCTCCATCCTCCCTTTCCCTCTCGGCTCTCCTTTCCTCCATCTCTTCCTCTGTGTAGCCTGTAATGATCTGGTGGCTTCAGGCAGAGACAGGAAGCCCAATGCTTTGGTCCAGGTGGCTGTCATAGATCCCCACAAGCAGCACCTCGTGTCTCATGCCTGTACAGAGATAGTGGAGGTAAGCCACCTCACACACACACACATACACACACATGTGCCCTCTTTTCTGTGCCTCTCTGCGACCTTTTGATGTTTGTTGTTTTGCGGTGTCCCTCGGTCACCGGGTCCTAGTTGGTTTTCCCTCCATTTCTGCCTGTCTGCCTTTTTCCCAACCTTTTTTGACATCATGACTCACTGATGTGGAACAGACAGTGAGCGTTAACCTTCTGTTTTCTGTGACAGTTCAGCCCAGATGTCCACATGAGCTTCTGTGTGACTCAGTTAGAGATGTTTGCTCGTAACTTAAATTGTGTTAAATAGTGTTACAGTGTTTTGTGCTCTTCGCTTTCTAAATTCTTCAATGTGACAGTGTTGTTGCTAAGGTAACAGAGTCACATGGTTTTCTTTTTTTATTGGGGGGGGGGGGGGGGGGGGGGGGGGGGGGGGGGGTGCCTGCAACAGCTGCCCTCCATCCCACTAAGGAACACCCACTAATGCATGCACATAAACCAACACACACCATTTTTTCCCTCATTCCTCATATGAGGGCAAAGTTTCCAGACGCATAAAAGGGAGACACTATTTTCCTCCTAATTCAGTTAAGCTTAATTAGCATAACCGTCTCTTTCAAAGACTGATTTCAACTGCTTTTCCCTCAGTCAAGGGAACAGCAGTGTGTGTGTTTGTGCATGTGTGTGTGTGGAAACACAGGATGTGGTAGGATACTGTATGCTGGCTCAGTCAGCTCTGCAGACTTTCTGAATGCCAGTGGAGTTTTCATTTCATGACTGTAGTGTTCAGGATTTGAAGCAGGATCTGAGAGTATGGATTGCTTTCGACTTCGCAAAAACAGGGTATGTGATCATTCAGAGTGATTTTTATGGATCTGTTATAACAGATATTTGCTACCTGACGGAGGAGTCTGAAACTGGAATCTGCTGAATGTTCATTTTATTTGTCTGCAGAGTAAAAACAAAGAACATCCTTCCTGTCACATAAGAAACAAGTATAACGTTAAAATAATCTGTCTCTAGTCCTCTTTGAATGACGTTTCTATGTATATTGGACACTGCTGACTTGCTACTTGTAAGCTCGCCAAGTTATAACATGCACAGGAGTCGTTGTTTATCAAACTGTGTGATCAGAGATGGACCTGTGTATCTATGTCTATGTGTTTGGGAGGGTTTAAGTGTGCTGGGGAGCCCCACTGTGGCTGTGGTGTCAGAAGACGACCCAACTGCCACTTGTGCTTCTCCTGTTGTCACATTCCCAGGATGCCTGCTCTGAACAGCTGCTGTCGGCTTTGCCGGATGCTGCTGGCCTGGCTGTTTAAAAACTTTAGCATGAGTCCTGTTCATGGAATCCATTGCATGTGCCATAAAGGTTTCACTAAAAAGATATATCATGAATCAAGCCAGTTGATACCGGTATTTCTCGCTCTTCTATGAATCCAGCGTGGGATTCATAGAAGACAGAAGACAATATACAGTGAATACTTGATTAGCAGCACCATACAACCATCAGCTGGGGCCTACATTTGATATGAAAATAGGATCAATTCTTCTATGTGGATTCCACAGAAATCTTTTTTCTTTATCCCAGCCCATGTTAGTAATCTGACAGCATCATCATGCTCATAAAACATTTGCAAAAAGTGGTGTTTCTGTCAGCCTAAATAAATCTTGCCAATCTCCTCTAACCTTAGCCATCGACAAGGTTATTCAGTCAGCAGATCTGCCTGGATTTGTAGAGGTCGTTGTGCATGAAGATCCCAGGAGATCAGCTATAACTGAGTGACTGGTGCTCCTTTTATGATGCCCATTGAGTTTACACTTCAAAAGATCTGAATTAATCCTAAAATTTAATGCTGCCAAGTGTTCACTTCAGTCTTCCCTCCTTTTTCTGCTGGTGAGGAAATGAAATATTCACAGTTTATATAATCCAGTCTCAGTAATTTAAGAAAAGAATAAACAGTTTATCATTCAAATGAATTAAAGAGGTTAAATATAAATAAAAGGAAAAACAAATATATCCAAAAATGCCTTTCATTGGTACAACCTTTTTTTAATCCTATCATATCAGTACAAAATGGAGAGGTGGGTGAATTTTGCTGTTTAATTGCAAACAGCATGTTATTATTATTCATCCACAATATAAACTTTATTGTATTAATACAGTTTGAAAATGGGACACAGTTTCATGTTTTCACATCAGGCAGGCTATTTTTGTCTTCACAAAGCAAATGTGTTACTCAGTGGGGGTGCTTATCTTAATCTGCTGTTGGTAAAACAGAAAGGACCACTGACAGCTTGAGAAGGAAGTCTGAAGTCTTGTAAGTCTTGTTAAAGAGCTGTAAGTAACATTTTGAACAACTTGTGTTTGAAGCTTTCAACATGAAAGTCTTATATAGTATCTTTTATTATATAAAGGGGGGGGGGCTTACACTGTATGTAAAAATTTTACTTTGGTACTCTATGCTTTGTGTTTCATATGTAAATGGTGTCTCTGAATGCTAATCCTGACACAAGAAAGGAGAAATTGGGAATAAAACGCTGCAACATCTGCGAAATCCTAAAATATCTTGGAAAATCCCATTCCTAAACATGGGCAGTAGGTTCAGGAGTGGTGGGATTTGACAGGGATTTGACGTCATGCAAAGCAAGTGGACTAAATGGCCTTTGATGTCACGCTAGTCGAGCAAAAAACTCTGTCTGCAGCAAGTCCAAGAAGTCTAGTCTCTCTGTTTATATGTAATTACGAGTGGTCAAGAGAGGGAGGAAAAACCCCCAGTGTAGGCAGGCTCAGTACTTGTACTTCCTCCTAATCACACACAAACACACACACACCCTCTTAATGGCCTAAATTGGCTGTCCCACTGAGGTTTGCAACCCAAATGGACAAAAAGACCAAAGAGAAGCAGCTGTCTGCCGTAGCATATGTTGACCACTTGTATGACAGACTGGTGTACTTCTTAGTGTTAATGGAGACAGGCTTACCCGTTTAGCTCATCTCAGCCCATCAGAAACACTAAGAAGATTCAGCCGCGGCTGAGGCTGCCAAACATGCTGGTAAGTCTGAATGAGGCCTATTCAGAGTGCCAGGGAGGGAGGTGCAAGGGGTTATGTGTGTGTGTGTGTGTGTGTGAACCTTCACATTCTTGAGTATAATGGCTCTGTGTGTCTTTTTCTGTGTACAGTACTGATAATAGGCACTGCATTGGTTCTACTGTGTCTGCACCCGCTGTGCTGAATCAGGCTGTGTGATGTTAGAGCACACAAGGCACGCTGCTTCATGGCTGGGCCGCAAAATGGCAACGCACGTCAAGACTAGTATTACTCTGTCTACAGAGGCTGAAATCAGAGTTGGTAGAATTGTTTTATTTCCCCTTCTGTCAGTCAGGGAAAATTTCTTAATAATCAGTAGGCTTTGGAGTGGTATGCATCCCTTTCAAACTTTAGTATGCACCTAATTCTGCTCTTGTTTAAATTGAATACATGGCTATTTTGGGGAAGCTTCATGCTTTGGCTTTCTATGAGCTGGTAACCTCCTTTTCGTTGTCTGAGGCTCTGCTATTGATGGGTGACCAAAAAAAAAGGAAAAGTCACACATCCTTAAGTGGCATAAGACGAGTTTCCATTACTGTTTCATTTATACAGTATTTAGAAGATTTGAATAAGAGGAGGAAATGAAAGCAGTAATACAATGATGACAGTCCTCCCCAGAAGATTTATTATCCCAGATATTTCCAAAGACCAAATTAGTTCCTAAGAAGAGCTTGCTTCACATTTTTTCTTTTTTCGATGTACTCCTCTTTTTTTTTCTCAAGGTTTTTTTTTCTGGTTATGGCAACTACTTGTTTAAATCTGTTACAACCACTCACAATAAAATCTATACCACCACCCTCTGCTGATACTACAAAGCCTAGTTTATTTGCTTAAAAACTAGAGACATGTTTGATTTAAATGTCTTTTTTGTGGCTTTTTAAAAGATCACTCTTACTTCACTGGTAAATGGAAAACCAGCTACTGCTGCAGAGCAGTCACCAACTGTGAAAATCACCAGACTCCATTCTTCCAAAAGATATTCATAAAACGTACATTTCCCTTGAACATGCCTGCTCAAAGTCGTTGTAGTTGTTTAGCCGGGTGGAGATATGACTGTGAAGGCCATAACCTCCGATTTATGTAATTTTCAAACTTGTCAAATATTGCTTGTTCAATGTAGGTCTTGGTCTTGATTCCTTGACCACCGTGCAGGATAAAGTTATCTCTTGCAACAACTTTGTCTTGATTTGCAGTTACTCATCCCTCTAAGGAGATAAATTGACTCAAACCATGCCGACAAAATCCCCTCCACAGTATGACAGCCGCTGCTGTACTGGTTCGGTGTTTTTTAAGCACCTGTCATTTATGTCTCAATGAGAAGAGCTTTGGCTTGACATGACCTGATGATCCATTCAGTTGATGTTCTTGCAGAAATAATGTTTTTTTGGTGTTGCAAGGTTATAGTTATGGAAGAAAACATTTGTACACGATACAGACATGTTTCAATAAAATAGTAGATGATTCGACTACGTGTTGGATTGCTTTATGGAAAAAGCACAGCTGCTGGAGGTTTCTTACCAGTCACTGCAATCTGCCCTCTTGTCTTTCTGTTATACACACCACCATGATGAATATTCAGTTGGAATTGAAATAATGTTTAAATTAAGTTGCAATTTGGAGTAAAAAAAATATAAGCTAATTTCTAGAAGGCATGGACCTTTTTATGGTTAAGGTAATTTCAATAAGCCCGTCTAAATGTCAATAGAGATAAATTCAATATTATGATCACAGTTTGATAGTGGTGGAAAAGTTTACTTTACATAATTACCTGAATATTTTATGCATTATGTGCACTGTCGTTGCCCACAGTCGGATTTTTTCATGAGGGACTCACGTGTTTCATCAGGATGTTTACAGTATATTTCTGTCAGTTGCCCAGACAGAGTTTAAATACTGAGGGTTTTTTTTACTCTTGGGTGTGTCCATACATTTAAGCATGTCTACATGTCATAAGTCGGTCTCATTATCATTCCCCAGTTTGTCCCCACACAGTCCCAAAGGGCTACATTCTAGAGACGCCCATCAGGGCAAAGTGAAGGAAAAGGAAGCACCCAGTGTAAACAGAAATTCCTTTGAATTAGTACAAACAGATACAAATAGGTGGCTAAACAGTTCTTAGTCCCAAGGAAAGCACAACAATTTATGGTGCAGCTGTTTTTATTTGTATTAAGATTTATTGCTGTTATTGGGTTGCAATATATGTCAGATTGCATTAGAATAAAACAATGACTGTACAAAAAATGACAGATGTGTTTTTTGTGCAGACCTGAGGCCACCACTGATGTAAATTATGTAGCTGAAACTCTAGATGCCCAGCATGAAGGCAGCAGGCATGAAATCATTTTATTCATGCAGATGGAGACCAAGGATTTTGTCATTTTATGATACAAAACATAACTTTCAAACTATTTCAGTGAAAGTTTTATTTTGGACCTGCTCCGCACTTGGAAAGGGTTTCATCACTTTTTAATATAGAACATTTCTAACATGTTGTAGATCAAGCAGCTAATTGTTCCTAAACCTTATTCGGTTTGTTAATGTTTAAATCAAAGCAGACTTCAAGTTAAAGTGGATGTAAACACAGCAAAACCAAAACTGAAGTATGAAGAAAAATGAAGTTTATAGGTGCAGTGTGTTACAAAATCAAAGGTCAAAGACAAAAAAATTAATTCCCTGTAGTGTGGTCCTTGCTGCAGCTGAGGCCACCGGATCAACTTACAAATGGAAACATATTTATCTCTGGGGGAATTTTGGATACTGACAGATTTTAAACCGTGGCCTTTCTGAGTGGAGTTTACATGTTCTCCCCGTACTCCAAGTTCCTCCCACAGTCCAAAAACATGGATGTTAGGTTAATTGATCATTATCCCTAGGAATGAATGTGAGCGGTTCTTAGTCTTTCTGTGTTGGCCCTGTGATGGACTGGCGACCTGTCCAAGGCGTACCCTGCCTCTTGCTTGCTAATTGCTGGGATAGGACTCAGTTTCCCCATGACCCTGAACTGGAATAAGTGGTCATTCATCCTGGATGGATGGAACTGTGCATTTTAATGTATTATTTATTCATATTTACATGATAACAGAGAAAAACTCAGGCCCAAGAGTACAACAATCCAATGGTTACATAGACAGATTAATATATTTGCCTAAGACTGATCAAAAAAGAGCTGCGAGTTTACATCCACATCAAGATCTTATCAAATGAATCATACATTATGTGGTGAGAAAATCTCTGCTCTAACTTGCTTTAAAAATAAAACTTTTTCAGACTGTGTGGATTTTATTTTAATAAGTTTCCAAAAGACAAGTGTCTCATTACAATTTTCCTTTGTTTCTTTGATAAAATATAGAAATTAGTTGCACTATTGTGATATTTCAGAACATGTTGAGAGAAGTTATATCATCACAGTGGTTTATTATTTACAGTATTGCTGTATGTCTGCATTTCCATCAGCTGTTGTCACTCTTGTGGTTTAGAATTCCTGCAACATTTCAGTTAGGTGGACATTTTTACCATGAAATGAAAGAAATTATTTCTCAAAACTGTGGCAAAATATGACATGTATCTATGACAATAGAATGTGAAGACTGGGTGTTGCAATATTGGTTAGGTTGTGAGCAAATATTAGCTAATGCTATGCATGCCTCAGGTTTGTTTGCAGTCCAAGCACTGGCTGCTTTATCTGGTTTAATCCCTTTACCAACCTGCTAGTGTGCCAGTTTACCTGTCAACATTTGTTGCTCCTGTCCTGCAGTCTCATTTGAGAGACTTTATTTATGCCAGGGCTCCAGGTAAACCCACCAGGGAGAGCTGTATCTATCTCTTTCTTGTGCCCAGGAGAGGCAGCAGGGAAGGCGAGTGCAGTGGGTTTGAAAACGCCAGTGGGGATGAAGAGGAAGGACTGGGCCCAGCTGCTGGCTCATTCACTCACCCAAGTCTTGCTCTCTCCTTTTTTTCCCTACGGTTTCCTCCTTTTCTGTGAAACGTGTGTTGCAAAACAAATATGATGAGAGTTTGCACAGACACACCAACATGCTTAATGTCTCACCCTTTTTCTGTTTTGTCCCTCTCTGACAGGCAAACAAAGACCCACTTTTTCTCACAGGGGTGACCTTCCCTTCAGAGTACCCTAGTAGCCCAGAGACGCTAGTCAAGCTAACTGTGTATGATGCAAAGGACAAAAGCCAAGAATCAGTGAGTGAAGAAGTTATTCTTATTTTTGTTTAACATTGTGTGCTGTTGATTTCCATGTTAAAAACCCAGTAGGCCAGAAAGATAACAATGAAGATGTGTTCAAAGCCATCTGCAGAAAAGTCATTTTTCAATTGTTGTTGATGAAGTTTTAAACTCTACAGGGAATGAATATAAAAGCCACAAGGTTTCTGTTTCTGAACCTCATTATGTTTAAAGTTATACCAGAGATTCAGCAGATTGAGCACTGTGTCTCAGTAATCACTCATTTTGAGTGAGCCTCAGCCCCTGACCTCTGCCTGTGGCTTTGAAGGAGAAGGTTATGCGGGCTGCAGTAGCATCTGAGCTCGGCAGCCCATCCCTTGGGAAAACCAGCTGGCACATCCGTGGGAACTAGAGGGAGAGCCAGACATAGAATCCTGAATGGGCTGGACCCTCTGATTTAGACATTTAAAACAGACTTCATAAGAAGATCGTCATTGTTGGTCTATGTTTGATCTTAATTAAGTAGCTGACTCTGCCCAAGATGCCAAGATCTTAATTTGGTATAACTGACTATGAATTATTCATGAGCTTTATGATGACTTAAGACTCTATTATAGCAGTGCTTAGCACTTACAAATACTAAGGCTTCAGATTCTGAGTTGGCAGAAAGCCACTAGTAGCACAAACTGAGTTGCAGCATCTCTCTTTGGAACAGGTCAGCTGTCTATTTTTCTGTGTGGTTTTGAAGTGCAGAAGTTTTTTTGTTTGAAACTACTTGCACCAATATGTCATGTGTCTCAGCTTGTAGAAACTAGTTCTTATTTTCAGCCCTGGTGACCAACAGCCAACCTCTTCGTGTATAATGAGTTTTGTGTCCTCTACTTATCCATTTTTCACATCTACACATTTATGTGCACATCTAAGTGCAAATTTAATGTGTTTTTAATAATAAATGGAGGCCATTATTTGCTCAATGTGCCAGTTCTAGTTATGCACATGTCAGACCATGTAAGTTCTGTATCCTAATCTACAGCTTTAGCTTTCAGAGACAACACCGCACAAACTGTAGAGAAAAAAGGCAGATTCTGTGTTTTCTTAACTCTACGATGATGTTCTTGTCCGTGTAAGTGTGTGTGTACATGTACAGTATGTGAAGTAAGTTTAGTTAAAATCATCCTTATCCCCACTCAGTGTCTTTTCTCACATTTTCATAAAAGCTAATTTTCAAAACTTCCCTCAGGATAACTGAAATATTATTTTTATTTGTGATGATGATGTGATAATGGAGAGCTATTGCTTCGTACACTCAACAATCAGACCATTGCAAAGAGTAAAGCATATGCAGTAATGGCTTCATTCTATCTTATTTGGGTAAGCAAATATAGCCATATATGACAGCCAACTTTTGATTATGGTTGTGAAAAAGTGAAGCCCAGTGACAGGGGAGTAATTTATTGGGGCTGTAAAGGGGACATGTATCAGAAGGTTTTCATGGCCCTTTTTACGGTCAAGAAACTAAACTGCATTCAAATCATTATCATGTTGGAAGCAGTATTATTAGTGCGTCACATTCATAGTGTTTTTAGTTCAAAAGACAAAAAACATAACAAAAACAACAACGACCTAGTGAGATGAGAAACAAAAGCAAAACCTCCAGTCTTAACAAGTATGCTCATTTACAGGAAAAATTTGTTAAGAAAAAAAAACTTTAATTGTAACTACATTGTGTGGCAAGGCATGGCTGTGTGTCTGTCTGTATTGTAATTTGATTGTTGAATTTGGCCTTGAAACACAGCTATAGCCCCAGATGAAATATAGCTGAAATGGGAAAACAGCAGTTTGATTCAATAGGTATGTGTTGAATATTCATGTTGAACAACACCCAAGTGAGCTCAGCACTGTATAAACTCTCCATTTCCTACCTCCTTCCTTGGAGCTTCTCTTTTATTGTTTTGTGTGCTGCCACCAGGGATTTCAGAAACACTCTGCCTGGCAAAACGGTGTCTGAGTTAAGAGATTCTTAAGTACAACTCTCTTTGTAAAAAAAACACAACAAAAACAACAACAAAAAAAACCTCAACAATCTTTGAGTTAGGCAATGTCCTGAGTTTCATGATCAAGCACAAAATAGAAGATTTCTTATAATTGACTACATGAAAAATAGTTTTTTCCCCTGCCAGTCTTTTATGTGTCCCTTACTCCTTAAGTGTGAGTTATTTCTGAACAGTGTCTGTCAGTCTATGGAGAATATCACTGACACAGAACATAACATTTCACTCAAGCCTAGTATTCAGAGTTAATGTTCAAGGCTGAACCAATAGCCTTACAGTGTAGGTCCTGGTGAGCATATTTTCCATACTACCTCACTCATCTCATCCCCCTGCTACTTAAAAAAAAAACTTTAAAATTTTGTGCTGTCTTGCAGCATCCTGCAAACATAGAAAATGAATTATGGACTTTTATGATAGTTTTGGTTTTTGTTAAATAAAAACCCTTGTGTATAAATATGTTCTTTTCCTTTCTTTCTCCTGGCACCAGTGACCGTGTCCTGTGGTTGACTTTTAGATTTTCAGCTCTGCTCCTCTGGGCACAGCATGCATGTCTGGGTCTCATTAGAGACTCTTTAAGTGACACAGGCATGACCCTGAACATGAGCTGGCACAATGCATCAGCCCCCAGTGGCTTCATGTAGCAGATTGGAAATCACTCAGTCAAGACTCAGTCATTTAATGTTTTTTTCCTATCAATAGTGAATATGGGAGCTGTTTGCTGTGTTTGTGTTTTACAAATCAGCTGTCAAACATTTCACATATCACTTTCAGCTTTTGGAAGCAGATGTTCTGCCACAAGCAGATTCACTGCAGAGAAAAGCAGAATAGCACATATGGCAAAAACCGAATAAACCGAAAAACAACAAGCACATTTCGCATTTTGTATGATGTGCCGTGTCATATATAATCATATCTACCAGGAGAAAAAAGAGGTTGGAACTGAAATTTTGAGGGGGTAAGAAGCTGATAAAAGGAGGTTTATAGATGACTGTTTAAACATTGGTAGAGGACCAGAAGATTTCATAGAAGGATGATTTCCTTCTGCCTCTGGCTTCCTATTTAGATATTCTAAGGTGAAACTGGCTGCATGCTCATTAATATTTGAGAACATCGACAGGGCGGAAAGGCTGATAAGTGAGGAGGTTTGAGAGTGAGTTTGACTGGGTTAGATTTCTCAGGTGTAAGTGATCCCACCCTCAAGCCTATCTGTCAAATGGTGACAGGCCTTTCTTACTTTGTGTCCGATGTCTTAACTGCATCTCCACTTTGAATGGCTCCCAGGCGCAATAAATCCATGTTCAACTTGGATTCTGAGCACTGGATCAAGAAATATCCTTCGTGATGGAGACAAATTTACTTCACTAAGATCATCTTATATAAAGCAATTTTATCATGCACAGCTAAGTATTTAAGAAGAATAAGTAAAAGATCATTCAAGTATGAGTAATAAGCTACATTTTGTCTAAAAGATTGGTTAAATGAGAGATGAGAGAAAACCATCACTGGCAGTCATTGTGCAACACAATTCATTTCCTGCAAACTAGCAAGGAGTACATTTTTTCCCCATTAATTTCCAGCTATAAAACTGCTTTTACTTGTGCTAGAGATGAGAGCAATTTAGGACTCTTGGACTAAATTTCAGTAGGCAGTTGTTATCTTCAAAGTTCATGAAAAATCTGTACACGGCTCATCTGTGAGAGGTATTGTAGGATCGAAAGCCTTGAGTCCAAAGCAAATATGTGTACTAGGTACATCACATTGTGCTCACTTACCATTGAAGGGTTTTAAAGATAGACTAATGACAGACATGTGGTTTATAGTCAGTGCAAACCTTTGAATGGGTGTTCTTAGATAGGACAGCCACTCCTGGAGGAGATTTTCTCCCTAATCACAGTCTCCTTTATGCTGCCTTGCTCTCTTCACTTTATGAATGCATGTGTCTTCTGTGTGCAGTCCTTTAACTGACAATGATGAGACATTTTCATAGATTTTTCTAAAGTGTGCACTACGGTATGAAAAACAAGACTTTATTTGAATAAACAGGAAGACAGAGCATCTCCACAGAGCATCCAAAAGATATTTATAAGATATTTTCAGTCAAATTTAAAAAAACAGGTGTTTTTTTATAATTTTTTTAACTAAGCTGGTGTAATGACCAGAAATGGTCACTGCATGAGCCCTGATAAAAACTGACACACACACACACACACACACACACACACACACACACACACACACACACACACACACACACACACACACACACACAGCACTGCACAAGATATCTTTGATTCAGAGGGCAGTGAAGGAGGAACCGATCAAAGCTCCATCTAAAATTGCTGGTCCGTTCGCCACACACAAACACGTGGTAAGAAAATTGGATAGAGGTTGTATTACAGGATCCCAAAAGCATGGAAAGGATGAGGTATTGTTCAATAGGTCACCAGCTTGAACTTTGTATTTCATTTAAAAATGATTTTCTTTTATTTTTCTGACAGCAAAAATCCCTTTTCAGTATTTTAACTTCTGTATGCTACGTTATTGTCTTTTAAATCAAATTTGAGCATTCTCAATTCATCTTCTGTACAGTTTAACAGTGAGTAGGAATCGGGCATCATTTGCAACAAGCAACATTTGATCCTTTATGAAACAGTACCAGTGGACTATAACACCACCATGTAAGTTTGCATTTTCAGTGATTTATTTAACAAAAATATCCCAAGGTGTTTTAAATCAAGTGCACCCATGGCCTCAGGAACTAGTATTGGTGCAGGGTTTTTATTTTCTCTTTTAAATTGATTTATTTTCTCAAAAGATCATAGTCAAACTAGTTTTTTTTCATGGGAGTTTCCAATGCAGTTCATCATGGACTGCACAGGTTGATGCCATCATTACTTTCAGACTTCTTGGAAACTTCTTTTTGTGTTGAACACTTGATTCTGGAGGGATCAGACTCAGATGCATCATCAACCTTTTTGTCTGAAGAACTCAGAGAGCTTTTTTTCAGTCATGGCTTAAATCACACACTTCAGCAGTAAAGAGGACCCCAGACCCCAGATGTGTCAGATGAATAAGTAAGCTCTTATGATGTTCCAGTCTTTGGTTGCTTTTTTATTTGAAATAGTTTAAAAGTTTATAGTCTTGTTTTTTTTTGTCATAGAAATTAATATATTATGAAATATCATTTTGTGTGCTAATCATATTGTTGTTATAGGCAAGTGTTTGCAGAATTTTGATTAGTTAAAAAAGTCAAATTACCAAAAAACTACATATTTTCTCATTTATACTGAAGATATCAGCTGCAGTTAATACATGCACCATAGTTACTTTGGTTGACCTGGGTCTTATAAGCAAAACTACTAAACTAAAATAAACTTAGCTGTGTCTTCAGTTTTCACTTTGTATACTCATTAATTTCAGTCCAGATATTTTGACTTGAATTAACATTAGTTCTTTATTACTACATAAATAGAATAACATTAAACATTCATCAGCACAACAGTGATGTGTTTGATAAATACACTGGCGGATCCATCCCACAGCTTTTATATTTTAAGTTATCTTCTAACACTTTCTGGAGAATGAGGATTTCCAATGATGTTACAACTATTACCTTTGAGCTGTTTTCTCTATTCTATTTGAACCAAGACTCTGGATTAACTGCATGCTTAATGCAGCTTTGTTTTAAATTTTAAAAATCAATCTGCAGCTCATCACAGTTCTTGGGTCTAAGGCCTAGAGGGGGGCTGCTGAACTGAAAATGAACATTTAGATTTGTATTGGTTGAGCTTTTTCCCCCCTTTTTTCTTTGGCAACCTCAGTGGATACCATATCTATCAGAACACACCATTAGAATAGTTTAATTGATACATTTCCTGCAGCATTATTCATTAAAATGCTAAAATTCAGAATACAACTCTTTTAGAGAAATAAACATCTTGATATGATGTACCGTCTTCTCACGACCCCATATTGTGTTTCATTGTAGCCCTTACAAATTGTCATATTCTTCCACCTGATATGAGGATGGTCTGCCTGGCAGATATTAGCTACATCTCACAAGGCAGTTTGAGCAGCCACTGCTGCGTGGTGAATTGTCACTCCAATTATGAACTGCTGAAGTATGGAGAATCCCGGCCTCAGTTAATCTTGCCCCGTCAATAATCATGATGTCTAAAAGACGATGAGTTGACATATTTTTGGCATAGCTGCTTGGTTTTAGCTGGATAAGTGTCAATGTGGTGGGTATTTTCTGTAAGTGCAAGAGTTTACTGCCAGAAAAAAAAGGGGAGAGAAATGAGAGCAGACAGCGAAACAGACCAGACAGTAAGAGAAAGAGCTAAAAGGAACACACAAAAAAACACAAACACACACACACACACAGATGCACTTTTACGAGAACCAATCTAAGAAATATCCAAGAAAGGTCTTAGTAGAAATTGGGGGTGTACAGCTCAGCAGTGATAACCCATGAGAGTAACAGTCCTCAGATAAGGACCATCTCTTGTCTGATGGCCTCTTTGCTTCCTTCGCTCTTTGTGGCAATGTCAGCCAATGTCACAAGAGCTGAATAGTAGTATTAAAGACTGCAATACAAATTTAGTTAAATTTATAGATTTTACTCCTTCTTTCACTCCTTTGCTCTTGTGTGTCTTTGCTTTTTTCCTTTGTTTTTCAGCTTCTGTACTAGATGCAGCAAACACCAATGTTAACATAGTGTCTTTTCAGTGTAACTGTACACAACAACAGTTTGTCCTAACTTATGAAACTGACTTAAGTATAGGATTTTAATTTTCCCTTAGTAAAATGATATCTCCTTATAGAATTTCTTATTTTGCAGAGCTCTTCAGTGTGGAGACTTTTTTTTTATTTTTTTTTTTAATTATTATTATTTACTATGCTTGGCTGAATTGATACCCATCGCAGGAAATCCTGTATAGGGCTATGCAACAGTTTGCAAAATATTTATTGCGTGTTTTTACTGAAATCAGTTATTTCTGTTTGTAGTAACACACTTTCACACCCAGTACAACCAAGTGTATTGACTTCACTTGTATAACATTTTGCCATAATAGACAAAGCACTTTTCAGCTGCCCTCTCATTTACCCACAGCGATGTTGATAAAAAAAACCACAGCTGAGAATAACTTGAGGTTGACCACCAGCTGTGTGATTAATGGACACTCTGCTCCGTATCATGTGCCACAGTAGCATACACCTGATAGTCTGATCTGTTAGAGGCATTGAGAAGCTCCACTGACACAGTTGGGGTTAAGAGATCTTCCATGAGCACCACAGCTGTGAAAGTAAGAGAGGAGAGGCGATGCTCCTAAAATGTACTGCAGATTTATTCTGTTGAGTTTAAGGGATGTATATCGTTAAGATTTTATTGATACCAATACTCCTTATCGATACCGATATTTATCTATACTCTTATCGATACTACACTGCAATTTACTCTAAACAAAGACATTATAACTTAAGAACAATAAGGTGAAAATTATTCATTGACCCATCATTTGAAAGGTAATGAGCTTTAGTTTCATAAAATGACCTCTAATAGTATGTGGTTGAAATATTATCAGGTAAAATTTAGCTGAACAATTTTTTTCATGTGTTTTTTTTTTGTTGTTGTTTTTTGTACCCATTATAGAATAAATGCAACTTGAAGATGCTTCATGCTGGACACAAAATATTTACTACACGTCTGCTACACTTTTTAGTCTCAAATGGCCATCCATCCATCCATTTTCTGTACCGCTTAATCCATGCAGGGTCGCGGGTGGGCTGGAGCCTATCCCAGCAAGTATCAGGCGAGAGGCAGGGTATACCCTGGACAGGTCACCAGTCTGTCGCAGGGCCACACAGAGACAGACAACCACTTACACACACACACACTCATTCTCAAATGGCCAAACTTATTCAATTCTTAACCAATCAAATTATTCCAACTGCTTTTATACTTATTTCTGTGATAGCCTACTGGAACCATTCCAGAGCAATTTGGTTGACTATTGAAACATTTAAAATTAAAATCATATACTTTTTAATGAATTTATTTTTCTAGTTAATCTACATTTCAAACCACGTTTCTTACTCCAAACATGTGGGTATAAACAACAAACAATACAACAAGCAGCCTCTGCTCACCGGTTTTGCTTATATAAAACCTCTTGTTTACAGGGCCTACCTTGTCATGCCTCTTCTCTTTGGAAAGGCCCGGTGATTGGCTATAAGTATAAGTGATTGGCATGAATGACAGCCAATTATTACGGATTTTTCCAGGCCAAAAAAAACAAACAAACAAAAAACGTGTATCCGTCTTGGTTAGTTGATCAGGGAGCACTTACTATGTTTTTATACATGTCCTAGGATGAAAATGCCACATAAAACTGTCCGGACAATTTTCCTTTGAACCACAGAGGTGAGGAAAACAAACTTACCCTCAACACTGATTTCACAAAAAGGAAAAGTAGCTGTCGGTCTGCAAACGTTATTTTATTTATGAAAAAGGAGACAGACATTAATAAAGACTGTACTGGAAAAATACATAATATTTTTTTGGAGACTATTTTTTATATTTTTGAACAATTGACCGTTCTGGAAAAAGGATTTCTATTATTAATTGAACAGACTGGCTTCAGGACACCTAAACAGGTAAGAAGTCATGTTCTTTTTATGCTAGCCATAGCCTTTCTTTCACTAATTGTGTTTTGGTGTTCAGGGATACTATAAAACAAATTATTTGACTCTATTGCTGAAAATGTAAGCTTTCTAAAGAGGTATAATGCCTAAATTGACAAAGTGTTATTGGAAAGGTTTTAGACTTTATCAAACAAATGGCGAGCGGAGTGCCGGTGATCCGGTGGGACGAGAGATGGTTAATGCTGTCTCGTCCTGAGTTAATGACAATAAACTTGACAAATAATACTCTTACCGTGACAAGAAAGCAGACAAGAAAGCAGGTGCCGCTGGTTTGGCGCTGCACTCGCTAGCTTGCCAGGCCACCAACCCTGTGTTCACCCCGGGCGTGAGTAAAATTCTTGGCGCTTTGACGCATTCCTTCAGTTTTATATTATGAGTGCGCTGCAAGTGGTCGGTCCGGCAAGATGGCGACGCTCGACACGGTCTCACGACAAATTGCAGAGAAAAGAGCTGACTAAACTAACATTAATCCAAAAAATGAACTATTGTTCAAAGATAACTTTTTTCAGAAGTATCTGACCGAAGTTCGAAGATTTTCAACCTGGAAAAAAGAAAATCTGGGATCCTCACTACAAATTCCGGCAAACAAACAGAAGTCCAACGCAACAGGTGAAACCCCGACTAAAACTCCTAACAAAAACCGTAAAATACTCGAGGACGACGACTTTGCAGAGAACATAATTGCCTCAATAACTGTGATAGTTAATGAAAGAGCTGATGGTCTACAAACCAGTATCAACGAACTGAAAGAGTCCATGGAATTTGTCCACTCCGAGCTAAAAGACGTAAAAGGCAAAATGGAGGAAACCATCAGCAGAGTTAACAAGTCTGAGCAAAAACTACAAGAAATGGAAAACAAGATACTTGAGCAATCACGATATAAAAGAAGATGGGATCTGCGTCTGTTTGGCCTAGCCGAAGAAGAGGGAGAAAATATTCGAGCCAAAGTTATCTCCATCTGCCAGAAAGTAGAGCCAAGGTGCAAAGAAAAGTTTCCAGATGCCATCGACAGTGTCAAGCTGCGGGAGCTGGACGCCCTCGAGGGATCATCATCCAATTCTCTATGAGACTCCACCGTGATGCAGTCTGGAAGGCCGCAAAACACTCATCTTCCCTAAGAACGGAGAATCTACGCTTCAAGGAAGACCTGTCTCCTGAGGATCATCAAAAAAGAACCTTGCTGTGGCCACTGGTTGAGAAAGCTTGAAAGGAAGGTAAAATGGCTTTCTATGCTGGATCCAAGGCATTCTTTATCGACTCCGGAGGGAAAAAAGAGAAATTCAACTTCCTAATGAGTGAACTGCAGGGTAAACACATCATGGGATAATGTTAAAATGCAAATACTTATTGAGTGTGTCAGTTCAGCTCAATGATATTTGAGTAATCTTTCTTGTCATGAGAGCCTGTCAATTGACACTGTTACTGCTCTCTGTTTCTCAGGAATCTATGTAAGCTACATTTTTGAGTAGCATTTCAAGCTTGAAACTAATTTCATTTAATGCTTGAGGGTTAAAACACAACATTAAAAAAAGGCAGTTTTTCTATATGCAAAACAATTTAAACCAGACTTTTGTTTAATTTAAGAAACTCATTCAGTAATAAGTGATGCAAACTTTTGGAAAACACAGTGGGGAAATGAAGTATGGTATTCTTATGGTTCTAGTCAGTCAACAAGTATTTTAAAATGTAACTTCAGTGGAAATATATTATACTCAACCTCAGATCCACATGGCCATTATATACATATAGTTCTATCGCTGGAAGAAAACTTGTTTCTTATAGGTTGTATATATGGTTATAACAATAAAAAAGAAAACTCTGAATTATTTGAAGTTTTAAGATAACTTACTTGACTGGAAAATATGAAAATAGGAATATTATTCTTGGTGGAGATTTTAATTGCACTTTTAATGAATGCATTAACAGATGTATTGATGGTTGTCACAAACAACCATCAATACAACTCTCAATACTGTGCACTTTTGGATTAATAGATGAATGGAGGAAAAATAATATTGACAAAATTGACTTCACATGGCAAAAAAAATCTGGCTCATCCAAATCAAGATTTGATTTTTGGTTAACATCGGACTCTATCGCAGATGAACTAAAAAGTGATATTTTACCTGCCTCTCTTTCAGACCATAAATTAATTGCTCTAGAGCTAAATAAACCAAATTTGTATGGGAAAAAAGAAATGAGATATATTGGAAGCTGAACAACTCACTCTTAAACAATTGAACATTAGAAAAAACTATTAGGCGAAAAATAGAAAAATACTGGAATATAGAATCCTCTCAAAGATCATTTAGAATGAACTGGGAATTATTAAAGTATGAACAAAGAAAACTGTTAATGAACGCTGGATCTGATTCTGCTAAAACACATAGAGAAAAAGAAACAGACATAGTTAAAGAAATCATATCTTTGAATAACATATTACCAGAAAATCTATTCGAAAATGATCAAACCAAATTTAAACATCTGCAAAACTCTCATTACTTTTTCAAACTAGAAAAGCAACACCAAAAAGCAATTATATTACAAAACTAAAAAAATAGATGAAAATAGTGAGGACATTGCTCAAATTTCTACATATTGTGAAAACTTTTATAAAAATCTTATGACACAAAATCCTCTGATAAGATTATCAATCAATTCATGAACTTTGTAAACTAAATAAAACAAATAAATGAAAATAGTAAAGAAGACTGTGATTCTCAGATTACTGTTGAAGACATTGAAAACTCCATCAGCAGATTAAAGTTTAATAAATCCCCAGGCACTGATGGACTGACCTCAGTGATTTACAAAAAGTTTTTCAAAAGAACTATCACCCTTTTTACATAAAGTTTATTTTGAAAGTCTAGAATGTGGAGCACTTCCTCCAACAATGAATCAGGGTTTTATAACTGTAATCCCCAGGCCGAACAAAGACAAATTACTTTTTGTGTATTTTTGTAAATGTTCTGTTTTACAAAAAAAAGATAAATAAAAAAAAAACATTAAAAAGTGTGCTGCCTTCAGGATGTTGCTGACGGCTGTAAGGTGAGGATTATGTGATGGTTAAGTTAGGTAAACATTCAAAAAGTATCAATAAGAGTATTGTTTGTCCAGAATCTTAGCGGTACCGGGGTTCTAAGATTAGGAACCGGTACCAAATGATACCCGCACTCGGTATACATCCCTATTCATGACTGCATTGTAAGTTAAATGTTAGCATCATTTTAGCAGATCTACAGGCACTTTCAAATGTCTACACAGCAGGCCTTGTACTGAGTTTGAGGTCACACCCCTTGGGGAAATTTCCAGGTAAAATGCCAGAGAACAGATATAAGTGTAAAGGTTCTGTTTGCAGGTGTGTGACACATGTAGATTGATGATGAAAAGAGCATATCTTGTCCTTCAGATGGCTGAAAAATCTGTGTAGGCAGTTTAACAATGTAATGAGGAAAAAAAGCAGCTTTGCAGAAGTTCACAAATAAAATGCCTGAAACCTTTTAATAAAAGGTACCACATGAAGACAAAGCATGGTACAAGCAACATCAAAGGCTCTTTATATGCAGTGATTGTCTTGGCTTTCAACATAGAGCTTTGATGAGTAACATAGGCTACTCATTTTTGGAAGGGACGTCCAGCAGTTTAAAGTTAAACTTCAGCCATTTTTGTCTGGCTATGATTTATGTTCATTTACAGTATGTTAATTTACTTTCACTTTCCACACATCATTGCAGCAAGAGTTCATTGAACTGAACTTTCAGTTGCTTCTCAAATGTGGGGAGTGCCTCTCTTTAATCTGCCCGATAGCCATCAGGCATCACTGTCTCTTCTGAAATTCTCTTTCATAAATTCTCCTATTTTCAGCTTAGTTGGACTTAAACTCCCTGTGCTCAAGCAGCAAAAAGAGAGGAATTAGTTTTACTTTCTACTTTCTGATATTTGGTGATGCTTTCACTTTGGCAAGGGTAGTGAACAATATCTTGTTTGTATACAGTCTGAAAATCAACGTCATCATAAAAGAAGCCATGGCAGCTTTTAATATTACAGATTCACATTGTAAATTTAATGGCACACCTCCAAAGTCTGGATAGGATTTACCTTTAATAAGACAAATAACTTTGAAGTAATAAATGAAAGTCCTTCTTCAACAGGAAGTTCTGTACAGCATGACTGTACAGCTCTGAACCAACTGCCTTTTTTCTTTTCTTTTTTTTTAATAAAAAAAGAAAAGAAAATCTTGTTAACTTTAGTGCACATAAAAGTATTGGAATATGACAAGTGAGGTTGGAGTAAATTTCCCCTGTCCCTGGAGCAGCGCCATCGTATAGGGGGGAAAGGTTATGACAATTCTAAGGGCCCACACACACCCCAAGCTCTATAACTAAAATATTATGCATAGACATAACAAATATATATCAATATATGGGGGTATTTTCCTTTCTTTAATCAAGAGCGCAATTGTTTGATTTGAGAGGAATATTTCTTGTTTTCACACTCATATATCATACTGCTCTCTCTTAAAATCTGCTCTCACACTCAAAAAGTATCTTCTTGCTCTCAAATATATCATTCTTCCTTTCAAAACTCTTCTCCTCTTCTCAAGTTTAGTGTTCGGGGTCAAATCTCCCTTCTGCTCTTGGATTTTTCCCCCTCTCTCTTGGGTTGCTGAATGAGCTGTCTGTCAAACATCCTCCAGCCAATAGAATGCTAGATAAATGATGACCTAGCAAATCGTCACCACCCTTCTTCAGGGTGCGCTTGTTTTACTTGACACAGTGCACACTGTGACATTTCTGTAACTTATCACAGTACTTAAC
>JAOXYM010000004.1:14893910-14905174 GCA_028567055.1 Leptatherina wallacei | reverse complement strand
CATTATCATCACTTAAAATACTTTTGTAACAGTTCTTTGCGTGCTATGTGCGATCAATTCATTTGGCCCTGGTCCAGAGTTTGATTGACCTCAGTTAGCCGAGCTGAACTTTATATTCAACAGGCAGCCTGTAGTCACAAAACCTTCTAAGTTTTCTTTCTTATGAGAACATGTGGCAACTCGAACTGCGGCCTTTAACAGACCAGTGCGGACTAGAGACAGTTGATAAGCAGCACAGTAGCCCTCTCAGTTTAACCTGGTTACGCTAGTTACAATGTTTTTTTTCATGTTGCTAACTGTTCATCTCCCGCAATTAGGTCACACAATTTTAGATCTAAGTAAAGCAATATCCAGTTGGTACTCGAAAGCATTAATTTATAAAGGTAAATAAATAAAATGGTTTTTCACAACACATACTCTTAATCCCGATAAAGAAAAATAGATTAAACAAGCCTATAGTGTCTAAATACTTAACTGGAGAAGCACTGATGTTCCGACATTCAAAAAATAATTTCTAAATCTATTTTAGGCTATTTAATCTACTCACCTCTTCCTCGATTTTGAAGCCCATCCACCAAAATACTGCTGAGTTTGATATCGTGGTTGCATCACTTGGTTGACGTCATGGCTAGCTCTGGAGGAAATGCTGCTGGCACTCCTGGATACACCTCCTGGTCTAAATATCCCCCGCATTTCTTGCTCAATGGCTTCGTTAGAAGATGTCCCTGTGGATGGCGGCTGCCGACTTAGTTCCAACATCTCTGACATTGTCGACACAACAGTTTGAGTGCTTAAGATGTTATTTAGAAGACTAATAGCCTCACTGAGGTGCTCCCGGTTCACCATGTTCCCATTTTAACAAGGAGGGCAGGTCGGGTCTGGGATATCCCACTTCTTTCTTCATCAAAGACAACCAATAATGAAATGAGAATTTAGTTCTATATCCTTTTCAATCATACTAACTTCCGTTTCAATCTTACACATACAACTATTCTCATTCACACACCATATCATGCTCTTTTGTATTCACAGTCAAATTAAGAATTTGTGAGAGGATGTGAGAGAGTATACTATTGCTTGTGTGAGAGTATAATAGTACTTGTGTGAGAGTTTGATTATGCATGTAAGAGAGTATACTATTGTTTGTGTAAGAGTATAGTACTTGTGTGAGTTTGATTATGCATGTAAGAGAGTATACTATTGTTTATGTAAGAGTATAATTGTACTTGTGAGAGTTTGATTATGCATATGAGAGAGTATAGAAGTATGTGTGAGAAAGTATGCTACTGTTTGTGTAAGAGTATAGTAGTATTTGTGTGAGAGTATGATGGTATGTGTGAAACCAAGTTTAAATTATTTGTCAAGTGGCCTCTCATAGGTTTTGCTGTTAGTGTATGCAGCCATTCATGAAAATAGTTGTTGGAATAGTGCACACTCATTAAAAGCAACCAACTAAATCTAAGCAGAGAAGTAAATTACTCATAAAACCTGCTGAGCAGATGTGGTTTGCTGTCTCTACGAGGAGACGCCTTTTCTTTTAAGGGTAAAGCCACAAGTTGACATGAGCACTAGTCAGTGGTTTGTGGTTGATACAGAAACATCAAAAGAAAAACTCACTGGTTCCAGAGAGTTTAATACCTATTAATTAGTTATTTTTGTTTACAAAGTATATGTAGAAAATGAAACTTTGTACAATTATAAATGAACTGCATTTGAAAAAAATGTTTTTCTTTTATCTTCAAGGCCATACATCAGAGCGACATTTGAATTCTACCAAATACATTTTGCTGCATGACATTGAGCATAAAGCTAGTCAATAAAACTATGTTCAGTGAAACATAGTTCCCTTAGGGAGCTAGATCTTAAAGACGCATGACAGAACTTTCCACTATCAACGGCTAATTTGGCATCCATCCTGTAATGTGAGCTCTCTCTAACCAATAAAAGACGGTCTTATCTTGACTCTTGTCATGTCTTGTGCTCTGTCCCTCTCTCTCTTTCCTGTCCTCTCTTCCTCCAATAATGTTGTCTTGCGTTTCTTCGCTGAAACAGTTTCGATGCGCATTCCATTTGTTTATATCTGCTGTACACAAAGCAAAACTCAGCTACGTCATGCGGCATCCTGGAAGAAAAAATTGTATAGTGTGGTTTTTCAGCCTTGGGACGCTGCTGGGCAGGGACAGCTCCAGAAATGCACACAATAGATGTTACTGTGTATCAAACGAGTCCAGAACGCAGAGATTTAAGGTTGGAAATTTATGTAATATGTCTTTAAAGGTGCAATCTGGGAAAAAAAATCCAAGGTTGATGACAGAAAAATGTAATATATCATTAAAAGCTATGTTTCTATCACTCTACTAAAATTTACTTAAAATAACTTATATTTCTATTATCTTCCAATTTGTTTCTACTTGCTGTGGGTCTACATGACAGCTGCCATAATTGTGCCACCATTTACTCCGGTGTCTTTGAATGGACAAACAACTCTGGGCCGGATCTATCAAAGGTTTGCATGTGTTAAATTGGTGCAAACTTGACAGCACACGCATGAACACGTCGCAGCTGATTTACTAAAGGGGCGCACGAGTATTGCGCCTGTTACATGCGCAAAACAACACCCGCACTCCATTTAGCACTTTTGCATTGAATGAATATGCACTGTGGGCGTTTCTGCCAATGCGCAAAATACTGGGAGGAGTAGATGCAAATATATCAGCTTTGCACGCGCAATGTGATTTACTTAAAGTGTGGTTACTGTTTCTGCGCCTATATTTAACTCTTCTGAAAAGCAGGTGCAAACTGGCTGCACCCTGTGGATGAGAGCAGAAACAGCCCAATTCAGCAGGACTGCAGAAGCGCATCAGTCTGATTCACAATATTTTCTTATGATCGGTGGAGGCAATCATTTACTTTTCATTCTTTAATTCAATAACAATCAACACAACAAACAAACACCACAATTCAACTTGAGTTTATATAAACGAAACAGGAGATTCACTGCTTAGCTCAATGGTTATTAAATCTGACATTAATTATTTCTTTCTATTTTCCTTTTTTTGCTTGTGTCACATTTTTTAATTGGATACACACAGTGCGCTGAGTTGAGAGTTGAGCGCTGGAGGCTCAACTCTTCTTCCTCTACCTCCACCACCAATGACCATTGTTACTCCAGATAAAGCGCTGCTGTGGGCCACTATCCCGCCTCACTGCAGTATCACAGAGGACGCACTTCGTAGTAGATGCAGACCATCTTCAAAGTTTTCAGACTATTTGATTTGAAGCAGCAGCAACTCCTTATCCATGTCCTCATAAACTAACGGCTTTTGAGGCTATGCAGTGATACCTGTTGTATTATTCTCATTTGATATTTATCATATATTTTTTCCATTTTTGTCTTTTCCACTAATATCTCCATCTTCACCGGGTCAGTTTAATTTTGCTCTTTCTTCTCTTCAAACTCGCCGTGCTGCAAACCACAAAGCACGCAAAAGCCTTATTTAAATAGGGAGTCTCCAACACGTTCGCCCCTGCCAACATTTGAGCAATCAATCTTAGTAAATCACCTGCAAACTGTGGTTAACCCCCACACGCAAAATTCTAGGTTGCACGAGCAAATTACTGCTAGTAGATCCGGCCCTCAGTGTGTAAAGTGAGAACCATCTGAGCTTTAAAACTGCAGTACTGGCTTTGTTTGATAGGTGGTAGAGCATTGGTTGGAATAAGTAACATCTTAAAAAGGCTGCAACAAGAAGTCAGTAGACATGTTTGCAATTTTGAAGCATTTACCTGGAGTACAGTAATTGCTGCACCTGAGGCCACCGGATCCACTTACCAATGAAAACATGCTTATTTCTGGGAGAATTCTGGCTCCCAACAGCCACAGTCCTTTATATGTCTATCTTTATCTTTACCACTAGATGTCAGTAATTCTTCCACACTGTACCTTTAATATCACAATTGCATAAGAATTTATTTTAATGTATTCCATTTGTCAGGCAGCAAACTATCAATTATAGGCCAAAACACAAAGGTTTGTATAAGTAATCATCCTATACTGACAGCAGGTCTCAACTTTTGCCTTCAGTTGGGAATGGAGGAGGTTATCAAATCCAATTTGTATTCTACTCTGTGTCAGCCACCCTTCAAATCTATTTGTCCTCTACTCTCTATGCTGTATATTAAACAAGCTGAATTCCAACTAAAGCTTTTCTCAGTCCCATACTTTTTCTGTTTTTGTTGTCAGGGGGTAAAAGAAGTCTGAGATTATGTCTGAAAATTAGCTTTAAGACGACATGTCAACATGCAGTCAGTCCCTATTACATCATTCCCAAGCCATTGCTCAGTTCTGATATTGTTTTCAAAACCACAGTGTCATTTGACAAAATCACTGTCTAAATTATTTTAAAACAATATATATGCAGTGATTTTGCCTACATTTACATGTTCAACTTTCTCACAGAGAGAAAGCTAGAAGTGACAGTCTGGTGAGTTTATCGTGCAGTTCACCCTTCCTGACACGATACAAGGACAAGACTGCACATGTGCAAACAGCTTTAAGGCACTACTGCCTTTGATGGAGCAGTAGCTCAGTTTTTCACTAGTTTCTGTTTTGAGAAAAAGATTGGTGAGGGAGTTTGAAAAGTGGTTAAATTTCGCATGAGAAAAAAGATGTGAGGTATTATATCAGGTTGAAAGTTTTACTAGCAGCTAAAGACTGAATGGAGGTAGACAATACAACAAAACAACTCATGGAACTCCCTTGTTGAGTTTTCACCCCATGATCAAAGTATTTTTTTTCAAACTAAAAGAATATGTAGTATTTTCTTGATGTAAAGGTTACCCTCTCTACCATCTCAGTCTTAGGGTTGTATAGCTTCACTGGATCTGCCTGCCAAGTAGCGTAAAATAAGAAGAAGTAGTGAAAATAAAGATATTAAATACTGTTGTCATATATGTGCAACTAGTATGCTATAACAAGAAGTTCACGTTAGGTGTAGTTTTTCATAAAAACCGGAAACCTGAAGGAAAAACCCAACGCTGCTAAAGCTAAACCACTAAGGCCAGTTGATACTATATAACTTGTTTGTTTAGCCAGTACAAAACAATATTGTAGCGTAAAAAGGAATCTGAATATGTTGAATAATAATATAGATATCAATATACGAGATATTAATATTTATCTTAACATTCGTTTATCTCGGGGCACCACCAAATCTATTTTACCTTGTTATAGGGTGAAAGACTTGGACAACCATTAATTATTTAGCCTTAAATAACTTCAGTTGCATAACATGAAATACCGGAGTTCTAACATATGAAGTGACCAATATCTTGTCAAGAAACATTCAACAACAACCGATTAAAATATGACAAAATTTATTAAACAACTGCACACAGTAAAAGACAGAAAAATCACATTTAAATCAAACATATATGAAGTATGTATATTATAAAGCAATCGTATGACGCTTTAATGTAACCAGCGCAGCATATCAGGAAGGACTTGAAAGTAAGAGAATTAAGTTGGAAAGATAGCACAGAAATCAAAGTTGGATCGCTTCTGGATTATCACGGCTGAAGAGAGTGGAAATAGTTTGTCCTGTGAATTATGTCATAGGTCGATTGGACATTTAACTTACGGGAATGGCGACTATTAATTTAGGCTTTCAGCACTAACGCTGAAGGTACTTAGATTGGGTCTAAATGAAAAGGCAATTTACTGAGCCTACTTGTTTAAAAGACATCCAGCTATAACCAGCAACAATTTCAGAAAGGGGTTAGGTCGATCCTACTTGGTCTGAGGTTCTGTAGGGACAACATTTGCTCGTTGCACTTCCCAGTCCTCAAACGGCCTCCTTAGGTCGCAAACCTTCTTTCAGTTCTCCGATGAGAAAGCTGGGCTAAGTGAATGTCCAAGGTAAACTTCGACTTGGTATCAGAGTTTACTACACAAGAAAAATCAATAAAACGGGAAAACAAATTTCGCGGCAATCAGGAAGTTGAGTAACGTTGCTTAGCAATGGGAATTTCCGGGTATTTTAAATGGTCACAAAAGGACGAAAAACGTAAAGACTATATCAAAAACTAACAAAGAAAATTTAGGCGCCAAAACAAACAAAGACAGACAATTACACTCTTTGGTTCAAACGCAAAGAGCGGAAAGGTCCTTTCGACTGTTGATCTCCGGAAAAGTCTATCCTTTGTCTCAAAGTTTGGTTAGTTACTCTGACTGGCAGGGCAGAATAACGAGACTTGGGACCAATCATACGCAAGGCGTTTGGTACGGGTGTGTGTCTTATAGAAAAGGGATGATTTTATGGCTTTATCCACTTGAGAACCAAACTAAGCCACTCTGCTTCCAAATTAAGGGATACCACGTATAAATTTATGTATTTTGGAACATTATGCGTCTGAACACAATCTGAGTATCAAAGGACTTCTGGGACTTTGTCTGTTGAAAATGAAGAAAAACATTATCCCAAGTCTTGGTTACAATACAAACACATGTAAGAGTATTTCGGTGATTAATTTCCAAAAGGGGCCGCTGTGGCTGCACTGGAGAGCCAATCCATTTTACTGTTTTTTAACAGAACATCAGAAAAATGTGAACAAAGTTTCATTTTTCAATTCTTGGCATTTCAAAACAGCTTAGTTGCGTAAATTTTGCATCATAACACATTTTTAACACTAAACACAAGTTTACCCAGTTTCTGAAAATATGTAATGGCAGAGGTTTCCATCAGGGAGGTGTTGAGAATAGTCAGTCATAAACTCCAGGGGTCTGACAGCAGGGGGGACATCAGGCAGTTTTAATGTGTTCTTGCTTCAACACATCTGCATCAAATTTAGTGGATGTAAAAGCTAATCAAGTTTTGCACAATGACTCATTCATTTCATTTATTTGAGTCAGGTGTGTTGGTGCAGTGATACATAGAGAACCTGCTGGATTGCCGACCTTGTAGGACTGAATTGAGTATCCCTGCCCTAAAGCATCACCTGTCTTCTAATGTAACTATCAGCAGAAAAGTGATATTTAAGTAGATTCCTTGGTTTGATTCCCATGAATAATATGCAAATTTAAGTTATACATTTTAGAATAATAAGTTTATCTTTTTAACGTTTTAATTCATCCTATTATTTAGATAGAAAAAGGTAATTGGTAAAGAATTGAACAAGAAAGATCAAACTGCTTTTGTTTAGTATTTCTCAAGATTATTAAATGTAATAGATAATGGACTATATGTTCTACTGCTGCTCACAGAATGCTCTCTCTGCATGCAGCGGGCATGCCTATAGCACCAAGCATTTGATGCTGAAGTGAACCTTTCCAAGAAACATAGTTTTTGTCATAACCTCTCCCAAAACCTTTCCCTGTATAATCCTTCTCCAATCTTCTCAAGGTGGGATTTGTCTGGATCGATTTTTTAATGCATTATTCATTTGAGAATTTAATCAAATGCCTTCTTCACCACTCAGGCCTACCTAGACCTCTTGTAACCTTCCAACACCTCTTGTACTATTTTATTGGTGATTGTTAGTGTCAACTGCAAAAGCAGATTATCAGCTAAATAAATTATTGGGTCATGGGTGAATTAGATGCTCGGCTAACTGTAATATTTTTTTCCCTTCAGGGAAAAGTAGCTTACTGAAAGTTAACACAATTTTTCTCTTTTTGAGAGAGAAGGGGAGGAAAAAAGTGCTAGAGAAAATCCCATTTTCGTTTGCCTTCCCATGGGTTTCTGCAGTGTAATGGTTTCCTTTGAGAGAGACACTGGTGGAAAGTGCTGATGCTTGCTGGCTGTGTGTGTTTGTGTAAAGGCAGCTATTTTCCTTGGCTAAATGAGCCATTGATGAGCTTGCCAGCCAGGCCTGTCTTGCACAGTGAGAGAGCGAAACCACTAGGAACATAAGTAACTGTGTATTTGTGTGTGTAAATGTGAGTGTGGGCTTGCATGCACACTGGATGGGTACAATTAGAACCAGATTGTTCAATTTATATAGATGTAATTCAGCACTTCACGATTGTGGTTCATAAGTTACCTTTTGACTTGTCACAGTGTTTTCAAACATAACGGTATAGCTCCTCTTTTTCAGCTGTATTTTTTTTATTTATCTGTGAAGTAAAAATTATATTTTTCACCAGCCTTCACCCCAGAGAACTTAAGAGTAAAGGACTTTAGATCAGAGTGAATTTTGTTCTGCATTGTTTTGTTTTGTTCGTGTGAATGGAATTATGTGATAATCAGAAATCAGCCAACATTGTTTCACCTCTGCGTATCCAAAATGGGTGGTAAGACATTTTTCCCATTCCCTAAAAATACAAATATATTTGTCTTGATCTTATCACTATTCTTATACACACACGCACTCATACACAAATCTTCTTTCTGGATCTATTCATCTGCTATCTTAAAGTCACCAAGAGTAAAGGACTTTAAGAGGAGGGTCAAGACGCACCTGTCATAATCTGTCTTTCGTCCCCCTCCTGTCACTCAGCTGCAGTATTTTTCCACTCTACCTGCCAGCCACTCCCACCTCATCAGCCCAACTCTGCTCACCTGTCTACACAGCTGCAGCTCATCCTAATCAGTCCTGCATATAACCTCTCCAGCTTTCTTACTCCTTGCCAGATTGTTCTTCTGCAGTATGCAAAACTTTCTAGCGTTCCTCTGCCTGATTGCCTGGTGCCAACTCTGCCTTTTCCCGACCTGCTCTCCTCGCCTGCCTCCTGGTAAACTGACCTGCCTTCCCTCCTTGACCTTGTGCCCTGCCTCAGTGTCTCTGGTTTTTGACTGCTCTGCTGGTGACGACTCGCCTGGCCTTGGGTATTCTCCTGCATTCTCCCATTGGTGCCTCTGGCTTAGAGCCTTCCTCCAACCACTGCTCTGCTCTCTCCTCGCTGGTACCTTATTTGCTGAAGTGAAAATAAAGGTCATTACCAAGATTTTCTGCCTTCTAGTGTACTACATTTGGGTTCAAACCACTCCCGTTTCAGTACAATCTGGCCAAAAATGGACCCAGCAGATTGCACCTCTCCTCAGTCTCGCCTAGCCCAGTTAGAGGGAATGCTCCAGCAGCATGAGGACCAGTTAGCCTCCAACGCGGCGGAGGTTTGTCAGCCAACTTCGGCTCTGGAGCAAGCGCTAACTGCACTAGCCACCCAGGTACAACAGATGACTGCTTCCATGACCAAGATGCTGCCTCTGCCTCAGGTCCAGCTCCCTCTTTCCTGACCCCAGGACCATCTCCTAATACCACTTCAGAACCCCAGGTAGGGGCGCCAGAGCACTACAACAAGGATCCTGAGGGTTGCAGTGCTTTCATGACTAACTGTTCAATTCTGTTTGGCCTGCAACCCCACACCTTCGCCACAGAGGGAGCAAGAGTTGCTTTTGCCATCAACTACCTTACTGGAAGGGGACGGCAGAGTGGGAGAGGGGCACACCAGCCTGCGTCTCTTTGCAGCGGCGCTACGTAAGGTGTCTGGTCCTGTTTCCTTGGGCCCTGACGCCACTGGAGGACTCATGAACCTGAGACAGGGGGGTCAGACAGTTACGGACTATACCATTGACTTTCAAACTCTGGCAAGTCTCAGTGACTGGAATGATGAATGCCTTCCTCAACGGACTAGCTCCTTACGTCAAGGATGAGCTGGTCTTGTTTGACCTCCCTAAATCCCTGGACGGACTCATTGAGCTGACCACTAGGATGGACAGGTGTATACAGATGAGGAGGAAGGAACAATGCCAAGAGGGAGCAGACCATCGCTTTTCTGTCCACCAGCAGAGGGTCCCCGGGGCCTCCGTCCTTCTCTCTGAACCTGCTCATGGGAGGGAGGAACCCATGCAGATTGGGCGCACCAGTTTAACGTCTGAGGAGCGAGAGTGATGACGCTGAGGGAATCTCTGTCTCTACTGTGGTCAGGCTGGTCACTTCGTTTTCCAGGTGTCCAGTAAAAGGGAGGGCTCAGCAGTAAAGGGGGGAATCCTGCTGAGTCGGTCCCAGATCTCTGCTCTCATCCTGAGACCTTTGTTCCACGTCCAGCTCCTGCTGCCGGAGAGTTCCCATACCCTTGTCACCTTCATCGACTCAGAAGCAGATGTTAACCTGATTGACGAGGAACTTGTCCGTCAGCTGGAGATTGATCAAGTTCCTCTTCTTCATCCCATACCAGCCAAGGCCCTGGACAGTCATCTTCTGGGGACAGTCACTCCTCAAACCACACCCATTCCTATCCTCCTGTCTGGAACCCACCAGGAGACCATCTGCTTTCACATCTTGAGGTCTCCTAACATCCCACTTGTGCTTGGCTACCCCTGGCTCTATCGCCATAACCCCCACATTGACTTGTTTACTGGGTCGATCCTGGCATGGAGCTCCTCCTGTCACCAGATCTGCTTCAGGCTGTCAGTTGCACCCACACAGTCTGCCAACCCCTGTGCTAACCTTAACCTCCCAATGGTGCTTCCTGACTACCACGATTTCCGGGAGGTGTTCAGTTAAGCTAGGGCCACCTCTCTGCCTCCTCATCGGCCCTATGACTGCACAATCAACCTCCTGCCCGGCTCCACGCCTCCCAAGGGTCGCCTATACTCCCTGACTGCACCAGAACTGGAAGCGATGGAGACTTACATCAACGACTCCCTGGCTTCCGGGATCATCCATCCCTCATCCTCTCCTGCTGGTGCAGGGTTCTTCTTCATCAACAAGAAGGATGGTTTCCTGAGATACTGCATCGACTACAGAGGTTTAAACGACATCACGGTCAAGAACCGTTATCCTCTCATCGCCTCAGTTTTCGAGTTGGTCCAAGGGGCCACCATGTACACAAAGTTAGACCTTCGCAACGCCTATCATCTGGTTCGTATTCGAGAGGGGGACGAGTGGAAAACTGCCTTTAACACCCCCACTGGACGCTATGGCCCTGATTTATGAAAGGTCTGCGTGTACTAAAACAAGTGCTAACTTGATTGCACTTGCAAAAATTGGCCGCAGCTGATTTATTATCAGGGTGCAATGAGGATTGCGTCTGTTATACTGACAAAATAGTACACGCAATCCGTTTTGTGTGTCTGCCGCTGATGAATATGCAATATGGGCGTTTCTGCCAGAACGTGCAAAATGTTGGAAAATAATCAGCTTTGCACACACAATCTGATTTATGAAAGGTGTAACTTGTTTGCTATGTCTAGGTTTTAGACACAGATCACTTTTCTTGTTTAACTGTGTGGCATTAATATTTTGTCTAATTGTTTTAATTTTTT
>JAOXYM010000004.1:14879679-14893810 GCA_028567055.1 Leptatherina wallacei | reverse complement strand
TTTTTTATGCTGTGGTGTGCTGGGGAGGAAGCACCAGGAAGAGAGACACCAACAGACTGGACAGAGTGATCAGGTGTTCTGGCTCTGTGGTGGAGGTTGCAGAGAGGAGGACGTTGGACAAACTGCTGAACATCATGGGTGATGTCAGTTACCCTCTGCATGACACCATCACGGCACAGAGGAGCTCTTTCAGAGCAGAGCTGCTCTACCAACAGACTCCGGAACTCCTTCCTACCCAGGGCCATCAGACTATTTAACAGCACACTAGGCGGAGGTAGAGGGGCACTGCAGTGAGTAGTCCGGCAAGAGTCTGCTCCTTTGATTTTTAATTTAAATTTGATTTCAATTATATATTTTATTACATATTTTATTACATAGTATTGTATTTGTTATGTTGCTGCTGAGTTGTTTCAATTTCCCTTGGGATCAATAAAGTATCTATCTATCTATTTATCTAAATTCTGCTTTCACTTAGACATATTTAGTAAAAAAGACTCTTGTTCTTTTTCTTTCTCAACTAGCAAATAAGTCATAGCAAATAAGTAATATGACTTGGGTATGCTATGAATCAAAATTATGTGGTGGTTGTGTCACTTTTCCCATATTTTATTACTTCTTTTTCATCAAATAAAAGCGGTGTGGCTCACCTTTTGAAAAGACTCAAATATCAAACTGGAAATGAAGAATCAGGTTGTTGTAATAAAAAGCAGGTTTAACACAGCCTGACTTTAAACATCCTTTCAGAGATAATGGGTAACACTAAACACTGAAAACAAAGTGCAATAACAAAGATTGCATTGTGTTTTATTTTTGTGTTACATAGAATGAACTCCCATTCTATGTAACACAAAAAAAAAATGCTATCACAAAGACCCTGTGTCCTTGAATTGGAATATGCGGTATAGGAACAGGAATGGAAATTGATGAGATGTTATTGATATCAATGCCATTATCAATTATGCCTATTGATTCAGTTCTTTATTGATTCTATTATCAAATCCTGACCTGTCCAATTTTGTTAATTTAAACAAATTTGCCACATGAATAAATGAGTGATGCAAAATTTTACCTGTATTTTATCTGACTGTTGAATGCATTTTTTTCAACAGTTTTTCCCCTACAATTATATTAGGGGTAACATTTTAAAAAGTATAAAATATTGATTAAAATCTATTTTACTGTAAAAACTTTCTAAATTAATTTTAGCAAAAATCGTCTGTGCAGGGGGAGAAGAGACACAATATGCCAAGGTAAAACTAAGATTTTCATTTTGAATAGAAGTCAATGTTCTAGAAACAAGAAAATTTGGGAAAGTAAAGTGATTTGGGCATAGTTGGAAAATGCTAAATTGAAATTGTATTCCTTAAATATAGTGCATCAGATATATGGAAAAAGTTTTCATGAAAAAGAATACAAATTTTAATCAAATTCCAGCTCTGAATTTGAACCAATTCAGTAGAATGGTCCATATACACCTTTGGCTAGAGGTGAGCTTATTGCGAAATTAACAAGCTGGCAGTGGGCCTCGAGACAGAGATATAGCAGGAATATTTTCACCAGTAAGAGGAAAACTCACAGTTTGTTACTGATAAACTCTCCGGCATGCAGAGAAAGCGGGACGCTATTCCATTAATTTGACCACTGGATTGAATTAAAAGAAAAAATATATATAGTATAGCAGCTGCACATCATAACCTCCAGCGAGTACTCTACTCCACTCATGTAAGGAGCACAGAGCAGAATAGCGATTAGGCTGTGGACTCCTACAAGGATATAGGTCTGTCCTTTTATCTGTTACATTCATTGGTCTTTCAAATACAGACATTAAAGTTTGTGCCATTGTCATGATTCTTAATGAAATGTAGCGATGTTCTGAATCACCTCTTCCTGCAACAGACGTACAGGTCTGACATTGTTTATTTGTAGTCAGTGAGCTGGCCATAACCTGCCGGCACCAGCACAGGTATTGATAAGCCCAGTGGCGCACAATTCCGATGCTTCAGAAAATTTGGAACTGGCTCCTGATTGGAACTGGTTTTCAATTCCCATCCATATATAGGAATTAAACGAATAGACGAATAAACGAATAAAAGAAACAGAAAATATAGAACATTTAGCAAAATACAGTTAAAAACACTGCCTATACTGGAAACCAGATGAACCAGTGGCTAAAGTAGCCGCATCGTTCACAACAGTTGAAACTCTGATGTATCAGACATGAAAGTGTGCACACAGTGACAGAAGCACAGAGCTAACACAGGACTCTAATGATCTTCTTATACCCCACAGCACAAATTTACAGTGAATATGAGAGTAAAATGAAAGCCGTTCTAGTCTGTTAGTGAAATATTACAAGAATTGTCCACCCACACAAAGCTCATGTCTTGCAATGTATTCCAGCAAAATCTACACAGTTTGTCTTTGAATCCTGCACACTGAGATATAAATCCTCCCTGGAAAAGAGCATATATTGTAGCCTTGGGTTACAGCTCACAGCGTTCCAACATGTATGTTCAGCAAGAATGCACTGAACACTGGATTTGACTGAAGTCACTGAAGATCAGACTGGCTAGATCTTCTGGGGCATCAATCTCTGTCTTTCTGCCTGTCTTGGCTGTTAACCACCTCTGGGTTGCACCAATGATCTCTATAATTATCTCCCACTCTTCAAAGGGAGCTAAGAGTTGGTTTGATCCGAGCTGTTTACTTTTACAGCCCCTATAGCCCTGTTCTCTAAAGAAGAGAGCTATCAACCACTTCAGGCATGAGCTAGCATATTACAGCACCATTATTGTGTGTTTGTGCACGTGAGTATGTGTGAAACTTGGTGGAATGCAAGAGACCCAGCTTTTATTGTCTGTAGCCTCAGGGTGATTTTGCAGCTTCTTGGTGTTACATAAAGCCAGGGTATGGTAATCTGCATATTTCCTGTTTTCTGTCCACAGGTAGCCTATAGGTGAGATAATTAGTGAGCAATACACTATAAAATATCTCTATTTTTCACAGAATTACATGCACTTAGCTATTGTTTGAGAAATGCTTTCCTGATGGCAGACACCAAAGGCTTTGCACAAATACCAAAAGCGAGTCAATGCAACAAACAGGATGTTGAGTTCGGCAACATGTTTTGTTGCTGATAAAAATTTATCCCTTTCCCTTGCTCTGCATGCATCATCTTTACTTTGCTGCTTTTGTGGGCCTCAGTTTGAAGTGCACAGTCACGGGAGGGGAAGTTCTTAACCACAGCCTCTATCAGCTCAAGCTGATAGCAGCTTGAGCATGAGTATCTGGGGGGAAAAAAAACACAAAACAAAACTGTTGCAGATTGTAACTGTGTGATCACATGGTTCTGCTGGCATGAAGCAATATGTCCATGTACCTGCAAGTTGTGATATTATTGAAATGCAGTACTCAAGTAAATAGTAGGGCATTTGATGGAGGTAGTACAGCTTTGGACCTGCTATTCATGTTTACAGAGTGTGCATGAAGGAGGCCTTGATTTTTATCACTTAGTTGGCAGTGGGTTTTGCTTTTAAAGTTTATGGAGCAAAGCACAGAGTATTGAGAAAGGTAGTGGTAGTTTTCCTCCAGTGTACCAAGGGCAGTGTCTGCGGTTTGTGCTTGTGTGACAGATGTACGTGAACTAAGCAATCTTATCTTCTATTTAATGGTACTTAAGCACATCTTTATAATTTACTAAACCCTATGTTGTGCCTTCTTGGATGCTTTTGTCAGAAAACATTGGTTGCCTCTGACTTGGCAGGGCACCAAAGAGTTTAAACCTGATGAAGTAAGCAAGAGCAGGAACAGAAGGAGGGAGATGTGAAAACTAATAGAGTGGTAGGAAGGATTCTTGTTCAGGAGCATGCATTGACAAGCTGAAGAATGTGCTTGTGCAGGTATGAATGTTGAGCCTGTGTTGCTGCTTCTTTGCTTCCTCTGTAACAGAGTATCACAGATCCTCAGCAAGCTTATGCAGTTTTGCAGGATACAGTGATATGAACGTGCTCGATGCTGTGCAGCATTTATCGTACATGGCCTTATATATCTCTGTCAGTAACTGCAAAGGACAACATTTTTAAAGGAGCTTACCTCAGTGAAGAAAACAGCGTCTCAGTAGCCACCCGTCAGTGAGTATTTACCTTTCATGCTGGAAAAGTGAGATTCTAAATGGGGGTCTCACTTCCAGGAGATGAAACATCATAAAACTTATATTTTTTAACATATTAAAAACATTCAGTTTATTATAATACAAAAACATACAAAACGTTTAATTTAGGTTTCACTGCTTGAAGTCACTGAGTTTTGAAGATGTTGGATTTTGTTGGGTTACCTTTTGTGGAATTTTGGCCTGACCATCAGATTGAAGAACAAATTTTACTGTCCCAGGAAATATCCTGCTGTTTTATAGATTGTACAAATTCAGCATAAAATCTCCAGTATTCAAAAAAATGGAGAATTCATTCTCATTATTTCAAAGATGGAATAATAAACAGGAAAATTATTACATTTGCCATTGTTGCCGTTAAAGTAAGCTGTGATGCTCAACTAGTTGACTATTTAAACCAGGAAAAGTTTTAATACTGATATAGGTGTGCCACTGTAGTTTAATATCGGTATTCCAGTTGTATTAAGAAATCAATTTGGTTTTGAATATTACATGCAAATCCTGTTGTTTTGGGGGTTTTCCTTGTACTTCTCTTCATAATTTTGTCTTAGAGTCACATGTTGTCATGGTGATTTACTCTTGGTAAATCCACAGTTAGATAAAAGAAATTATCGCTGAATTATATGAACACATACGTTAAGTCATGAAAAGCTACGCCAATTAAGAGCCCACATCCACAATTTTACACTCAATAATCCTACTATAGCTGAGAGAGATTAAAGTTTTTCTTTGTGTTATCAAAGCAAGACCCAAAGGCATTAGCCTCTACTGTTTCAGTTTCATGTTTGCACAACAAGACAGACTTGATTTACAGTAGATGCATTTGGTTCCTTTGATTAAGTCCAAAAGTTATTCATAAGTCAAAAATAGCACAAATGATTAATACGGCACGTAAAAGAACACATCAAAGTGTTTTCTATCCAAGTAAAAATCAGTATTATTAGATTAAGATGAGTCCACCATATAATTCTTGGAGAATACTCACACAAAAACACATCACCTAAGAGCTAGCAGCATAAAAAGAAGGGTACAGAACCTGCTGTTTTTTCCACATACAGGCCAACTTGGACCATTGAAAATCATTTAAAAACCAGTGACTGTAAAAGAAATGGATGAACTATGAAACCACGTGACCCGGAGGTTTCTGAAGAGCTGAAAAGAAGCTCATTGGGAGGTTCCCACCATCTCCATCTTGGCAACGTTACAAGTCTCGTGACTCCCGCAAAACCCAAGAATGGGCGACGAGTTGAGAGGGGGGCTGTGAGCATGGGGAGGGATGATTGACACCCTTCAAACTGTTAACCCGGAGCTAACGCGAGCGAACCAGCTAACGGAGGTAGGCGGGCTAAAGCTAAGGCACGCTGTTAGCAGGCTAAAAACCGAGGTTGTGCTAATCTGTGCCTCGTTTTGCCGGATATCTGCCACCTGTCAATCAAAAGGACACACCCCTAATTATGAAGAATTTTAAGATTAAATAGCATCTAAACAGTTAAGGTAGAATTTTTTTCACTCCCCCCACAGTTGTCACGAAGGTAAACTTGACCCATTAAACCTAAAATGGGTTTTTGAACCAGGCTGTAAACATGTTTATTTCTGTGGTGAAGTTGGCCTTTTTAACATGGGAGTCTATGGGGATCTGCTCTGTTTTGCATCCAGCATCTAGTGGAGGAGGGGGGAACTGCAATTTTTGGCACTTCCACATAGGCTTCACGTGTCTAAGCCGGAGGTTGCCCCTTGCTAAAAACTGATGTTATCGGTCCACAATTACTTCAAAAACCCAGAGCAGAATTTGGTTTAAAAATTAAAGTATTCAGATTATTGAAATAGCCTGTTTGAATGAGCCATACCTGTTTATACAATGATATTTTCAAGATAAGAAACACAAGTCTTTTTAAACTCTCAGCAGTTTTAAATCATTTTTAAAAACTTTCCTATTTTCAGTCTTTTATGATAACAAGTGATATTTTCTCTGAGGGTTTCTTTCTTTCTTTCAGAAACAAACTTACATTTATTTTGTGATTATACTTTTGTTTTTAATTCTTCTTAATGCTTTCTGCACCCCGCTGTAATGTTTCTGATGTTTGTATGTAAAGCACCTTGAATTGTCCTGTACATGAAATGTGCTATATAAATAAACTTGCCTTGCTCCTTTTCTCTACTAAAAATTAAACATGAAATCCTTTAAATTTAATCTTTGGGGCAATCAGACTCAAAGGACAACATTGCCAGGCTAGCATCTGCAAGGCTACAAACAGGCTCTCTCCTGTCTTGCCATAACAGCTCAGACCAGACCCCAAGACCTCCAGGTTGTCTGGTAAAAATGATGTTGGCGGTGGATCCATTGTGTCCTCTGGACTGTGGGGTGAAGCCTTTTTGGATTGTACTTGTGCATCCTCTGAATGCTCAAGCACACTGGGTCTTCAGAGTTTGAAAGACTTCAGGCTCCTCAGTGTGTTTCTTGAGCTGGTTTTGATAAACGTTTGCTGTGTTTTGAAGTCGTATGCATGGAGAGGGGACGCTGCTGTTTTGTGTATATGTGCTTGCCTGTAATGATTAATGTTTTTCTTCAGCGAGTTTCATTGTTATGGCTGATATAAACTGATATATTTTGTCCCATTCAAGCCAACACAGGAAAATGTGTTTTCCTGCTCATGTAATCTCACGTAGCTTGTTCCAGTGCAATGAAGACATTGATGAGGAGAGCAAAGAGCCTTGTGAGCTCAGGTCTGATCTTTTTTATCCCCTTTACCAGATCAAAAGCAGGAGAATGAGGTCAAGGTAGACAACCATGAAAAGAATTCAAGGACAATGCGTCCGGTAGACAGTTAAGAGAAAGCCAGCTCACCTGGGAAAAACACAAACCACTGCTTTTGTCTGTGCTCATCCAGGTTCGGGATAGCTGATTATTTGTGATCCCTTGTTGCTTCAGCTACCAGTGGTATTTGTTTTTATCACCTTAACACAGACCATCACATTTGCCACCTACAGATTCATGCAAGAGTTAGACATGTTTAAATAATGCTAAAAGGAAAAGTTGTAATAAAGGAGTCTTGAGGCTACGTACACTTTCACTGCAGAAGGCAACTTTTGCTCTCTGTGTTGAATGGTAAGAAAATCCCTAATAGTGTCAATATGCTTTTCAGGAACTCACAATTTAAATGTTGCAAGATATGTCAAACATTTTGAACTTCAAAGTACTGCATTACATATGCCTCATTGCAGTGTGCTTGATTCATAGTTTGACGGAGCTTTGATCTTGGATTCTTCATGAATGCAATGCATCTCTATTTCTGCAAGACTGAAACTAATTCCTTTTGTAAGCTGAAATTTAGAGTGAGACAGCAGAAACGAACTTACATATTGGTAATCATTGACAAAAAAAGAAGCATCAACTAACTGAAAATGTATAAATGGACTTGGCAACAGCAATACAGGATATAAATGTTGTTTCATAGTCAGGGTAGGAAATTTGTTTGCTGACCAGGAGGCATCTCGGATCATCTTTTGGCAGATGTAAGCTTATGCATCAGTTTCTGACTTTTACTTGGCAAACAGGCCATCAGTCCTGATGATAAATAATAAACGACTCACAATTCTTCATGCAACCTACCATATTAAGAAAGGTTTATTTGCCAGCACCATAAACTTACATTAGTCAGTATATTTGTACCAAAACTGTGTATGCTTACATGTTAAGAGTCCTGGTGGGTGTGCGCTTGTATGTGAGCTGAAGTGATTGCATGCACGTCTCATTGTGTTTGGTTTTGTACCTGCTTGAGGTGATAAGGGCCAGTGTGGAGCAGGTCTTTGTTCTGCAAGAATTATTCATTCCCTGTGGCAGCAGGGGTAAATTAAACCTTCCTTAATCCAAGGTTCGAGCCCAGATAGTTAAAACCTAAGCTTGGTGTCACTGGTGTTGCTGTGGATCAGCTTGCCATTTGTCTCTGTCTCTAAATGCACTGGTGAGTTTTTTTTTGTTCTTCATTTCTTTTCATTAGTAGCAGCTGCAGATGGTGAATATCTGATTTGAAATGCATAGATGTGAGTGTCTCACGAAGCCTCTTGTGTGATCCTCAAGTATGGCATAGTGTGTTTTGAAGTATTTATCTGTATGCAAACACACACCTACACATGTACTCTGCACCATGCGGTTGGAATTCATGTTTATTCAAGTGGCCATAACAAGTGTTTCTTTTCCTGTTAGCCATCTGAGTCACAGGCTGCAGCCGAGGTGTGACAGACAAGTCTATCTTTGTATTCTTTTATATCTCACTCCCCTTTTCTTTGTTGCTATCTTGGTTCTTTACCCATTAATTGTCTGTCTTCCTTCCTTTCTGTGTTGTTCTTCCCCCCCGCTTTGGCTGCTTGTATTTGTCGGCTCGCTCCCTCCCTCCCTGCTCACTTGTGACTCTGTCTTCCTCCTCCTCTCTTTCTCACTGGTCTCGCTTACCGTCACGCCAACCACAGCAGCAACAGCAGTAGCGCCAGCAGCTCACTCTAGCCCCTTTCATTCTCAGCGAAGGCTGCAGTGTGTACGTTTGACAGTGTGCATGTATGTGTGTGTGCACGATTGATGTGTTTCAGTATTTACACTGCATGAATCAGCCAGTGTGCCTGCTGCTCTTTAAAGAGCGACTAAGACACATAAATGGAGTAACTCTGATCGAGGACTGGGGAAAGATATGTGAGAGGACCGTCCTGGAGCTCATTGAGAGGAAGAAGGAAGACATAACATCACTTGTTCCTCTTTGTGTTCTGTATTTCAGTCTGTCTTTTTCTGTCAGACCCTCCTCAACTCTGTAGAACCTCTCACTGTTTCACTGGCTTACTCGTCTGGATTCTGAGACATCGCTGTAAGTGGATTTCCTTGTGTGTGTGTGTTTTGTGGGATAGACTGTATATGTTTTGTGTGTCATGTAACTCTTTAAAATTTTAAACTCGTTATAGCTATAATTTCTGCTTTGACTGGATGTCATCACATATATGATGACTTAATTAGGCCAGTTTGTAGAGCCATATTTATTGTGAGGGAGAAGTATATTCATATAGACACTGCTGACCTCTGTGGTATAGATTTATTAATAATGTAGAAGTTGTACACACAATGTGTATTATTTAATGAGTGCCTAATTGTCATGGTTTACCATTTGGAGAAAATATGATTTGTTGGTGCAACATGTTAATGGGGGTCCTCTCCTCCAGGTAGTCTCAGTAGTTTGTGAGAGTGAGACTGACAGGAAATGATTGAGAGTGTGTTGGTGTGTCTCTGTGTGTGTGTGCCTCGCTTTGTCACGCCAGGCAGGAAGAAAATCAATAGATCTACAGCTTGAGTTGGACCGTTTACCTCTGCCAAGTGATGAACAGACACTGTGGCCTTCAAGGGTCCACAGATGAGGGCTTGGGATTGCCTGCAAATGCGCAGTGTGTTAGTTCTGCGTGCTCCTGGGATTTATTTTTTTTCATATTGCTAATACTTTGCACATGGTTTTAGAGCTTTTTTTGTGTCATTGTGCAAAACATTGCTCAAAAATGTCCGTCTTTCTTCTAAACACTAGGGAAGAAGTTTCTCTTGTAGTTCTCAACCTGCAGGACTAATAAAAGCAGTCAAGGGAATGAGTAAGAGCAAGCCAAAAGAAAGATATAAAAAAGAAGAGGGCCAGAGCATGTAAGATAGGAACAGAGGAAGACCATCATAATCAATCCTCTGTGATCCTGGAAGAGCATCATTTGTCTTCTTTTCTCACTGTAGTCCTCCTCTTTCTGCCATCTTTCGCTCATTTTCTGTGGTATTGCTACTTTGATCTTGCGTAAGAAGATGGTCTCCAGAGCTTCATTACTTTTAAAGCCTTCATCGTGAGGGGCCATAAAAAGATGCTAAGCAATGGATTTCTGAGACCATTTACCAGACATTCCGTAGTAGCTTGCGAGTAATGACTATATAGGGATATAACGCTCCTCCGTGGTGTGTAATGGCCTTTTGTGCCTGGTGCTCTGGGTTATCAGGGCAAACTGGGATTGGCTGTCATACGTCAGCACAGAAGAATATGACGTTGTGCATATTATGTGGTGCCAGCTGGGGATCCTGAGTCTTTTTAATGAAGACATTTTACTCTGCTGCAAGAACTTGTAACTGTTAATCAAATGTGCATGTTTTAGTACATTTAAACCCCTTGCTCTAACTTATTTTTGAATATTTTTTGTGGTCTAGCTTTTTCCTCTAAGCATTGACCTTATGTTTTGGGCTGTTCTGATGTTTTTTCCATGCACATGCCTGCCTGTGTTTGCCCTCTTATGAATGGATCATCTTGGAATGGTGCAAGAAAATGCATTTGTGTTTTACTGCCTCCATTGGGGGATTTGTATGGGGTAGACAGAAAATGCTGCAGAGGAAATGATTTAAAGAAAGGGCAGTGGACAGGATGCCCTTTTTAAAATCTGATATGGGTGACTGCAGAGACCAAAAAAGTGGAGGGAGAGAGAAGGCAGTGCAGCATTAAGAAGAGGGAAAAGCGAAATGTGCGAAATGATCAAGTAATTAAAGAAAAAGAGTCTGGTTATCTTACTGGGCAGCTTTTAACAACAAAGACGTTCCTATTTAGTAAAGCAATAGATTGTTGCTGATCACTGGACTGATATTTACTGATATCTATAACTTGCATACTTTTGTGTATTGATAAAAAAGGTATCTAAAAAAGTTTAGAACCGTAGGTGAAATAGCCATCTGTAAAATTTTATCCAAAGATTAGATCAAATTTCATGAGGTGAAAATGTTTGTGTTTACTAGCTTATAGCAGCACATGAAACCATTATCTATGATCAAAATTGAATTGTGCAGTTGTTTGTTTTGTTTTGATTTGGAGCAGTATATAATTAAAGTGAATATGAACTGAATTGAACTTGTCAGCTTTTCTGTGATTCAATTAGACTAAATTAAATGCAGCTTTATTTATATAGAGCCATTTCACAGCTTCATCTCAGGGCACTATACAGACAAATCAATTCGAGCCAATTCACTGTCATCAAGTGAAACAAGGCACCTCTCATCCAATTGTCATCCAATCAGTATTCATACAAGCCAATTCATAATACATAATAGCCTAGCTAAGGAAAACCAATAGATTGCGCTGAATCTTGACTTAAATAAATAAATAAATAAATAGCTAAACAGTTTATCAGGTCCAAAGACAACAACTTCAGTCCAAATTTAGTAGGAGAATATTTATGTCATGTATTCTAACAAGCTATTAGATTACAACAGCTTGTTAAAATATTTCTTCATCAGGCTTCACAGCTAAATACATCTCAGTATCATCTGCACAGCAATGAAAGTTAATACCATGCTGTCTAATGATATTACCTAAGGGAAGCATGTACAATGTGAAAAGTATTGGTCCAAGTATCGAACCCTGAGGAACTCCATGACTTACTCTGTGCGTGACTCATTATTTATATTAACCAACTGAAATCTATCAGATAGATATGATTTAAACCAGCCCAATGTAGTTCCTTTAATCACATTCATATGCAACTGGAGCACATTTCAGCCAAGCTCACTCAATCACAGTAACTTTATGGCCCATAGGCTCTTCCTCAAGGTTATATATGTCCTTATTGGTGCTTTTTACACCATATTCATAGTCCAACATTTCAAACTGAGCTTGTGACAGATTATAAAATAATCCTTAAAGTTTTCTTGATTTGTGAGCGCATCATCATCCTGTGTTTCCATACATTTTTGTACATGATGACGTCGACTTTTCACTTTTATTGCCAGTGTTTACTTTGCCACAAACACTTACAATGTGGTTGGAGGGATGGTGAAGTTGCTAACCTTCATGGATTGGTGTGTGACAGGTTCTTTGTTTCAAAACTTCGTCCTGCATGCTTTCAGCAGCCATTGGAGATTTTACTCACTCATGAGTTCTTAATTTCCTATGAATAGTAAATGGTAAATGGTACATACTTTATGACCGACCACTCCAAGCACCATTGCACAACTATTCCTACACCCCACCGGTAGTTAATGAGTTCAGCAACAGCTGATGGTCAACAAAAACCCGCTGAGTGTTGTTATAAATAAATGAATGAATTATACTTTATTGATCCCCGAGGGGAAAAGATGCTTTGTCAGTTACGTGTTGCATTTAATCGGCTTGTCAGATCTTGAGAGGTGGAGACTGATGGACTGGAAATGGAGCTACATTATGTAGCTTATTGACAGCTATCGTTCTTTAGCTAACTACTCTCCTGGAAGTTGTCGGGTCGGAGCTACTGACGTACTTACCGAAGACAGATGGACAGGTGCTCTGCTGCTGAAATAGATCACCTGTTGTTTGTATCCTGGAGGGATATGCAGCACCGATCATCCCCATTAGATCACAAACTGGGATCGGATGAGTGAATTTCCCTGAAAGCGATCGTCATCCAGACGTAACTCCTGGATTAGATGAGGAAATTCACCGAGCTCTTAGCACCTCTGGAGTATCTGGAGGACCCAAACACGGCGACGTCTTCTGTTTTCCGACTTCCAAATCAGGTAAAAGGCCGCAACTCTCACAAATAACTCAAAATAACCAGGCTACCATGTTTGTTGTTGACGGAAATGACTGACGCTAAAACAAACAACCCTTCCCACTCCAGAATGTTCAACTTGATGTATGAATGAAGCGTCACGCAAATAAAATGCTTCATTCGCGAGTAAAACGCTCAAATCGAGTCAACGAGTAAACATCCAGTATCTGCGCATTGAAATGTAGGCGAGTACGCGAATGAAAGCTCATGGTGTGAACGCAGGGTCAGTCTATTCAGTGCTATACAGGTAAGATGATGTCATGTGACACGCCCACCCCCATTTATACTCATTCATATCTTGATAAATGTGTTGGAGCCACTTTGTTGAGTGTCTTTGCCAAAGGACAATTTGTCAAGTGGTCTTGGGAAGCTAGGATCATATTACTGACCTTCCAATTGGCAGACAACCTCTCTTCTTCCTAAGCTAAAATTAATTTATATGGTTATGTTTACATGTTACAGAATATGTGGTTAGACAGTTCCAAAAATCTATGTGAAGGCATATCATTTTTATGTTCTTGCATCGTGAGTTTATGTCACCTCCACACAATTTATAACCATGGATTGTGACACTACAATTTGGATGGATGGGCAAATGTATATTCTGCTTGTTTTGTGATAAAGCTGGGCTTTACATTTCCTATGCTGATACATCAGCAAAGGCTTCAGGTTAATACTGATCCTAGTATGGTAAAAGGGCTCCCTTTTTCAAAAATGTCAATTTTCCATTTTAAATCTCTAAGGTATAGTGAAGTCTGGGACTACTATTGAATATAAAAAGACCATTTTAACAGGCTTTCTCTGTGTGTTCTCCTCTCTATAATGTAAAATGTGCAAGCTTTATGTGTTCACTTACAATACCTGTAACTCATTTACATTCATAAGAAAAGCTTTTTTTTCTTATCTTAGTAAGCAAAGTAAAGCCTCTGTTAATGATGTAGAATAAGAGAGAGGGGCAAAGCAGAAAGTGTTTTGTTTGGTTGTTTTGACATTTCATGAACCATCAGTAATGCTGTTCCAGAAGCCTAAAAAAGCACTTCCTTTCAGGAGATGAAAGAGTTAGAAATTATATTGTAGAACATGCTGCAGATGCTCTAATTAAAGTCTTCTACCCGCTATGATGAAATATGTGAACTCACCTTTGCACCTGAAGTTAATTACCTACACTGCGTTAGAGCATTGTTGTCTGTGTCCTTGGCGTGGTCACCTCCCTCCCTTTCTGTAGCAAAAGTTAGCATGTTGATGGCGCTCCTTGCAGGTGCAGGAGTTGTCTGTTTGTGTGTGAGTAGATATGCATGTATTAAGGCATGCCCATGAGGGAGTGTGTGTGTGTGTGTGTGTGTGTGTGTGTGTGTGTGTGTGTGTGTGTGTGTGTGTGTGTGTGTGTGTGTG
>JAOXYM010000004.1:14860652-14872191 GCA_028567055.1 Leptatherina wallacei | reverse complement strand
ATACTAGAAGCAGCGCAGACCTCTGCCAAGCCATTGTTATTTTTTTTGCCAGTAATGGTGGCCATTATTTTTAAGTTAGAAGCTCTAGTCGCAAATTTAATTTACAGCTATATCTTTATCTCCCCAAAGTAAAGAATCCTTTTTTTTTTAAAAATCCTGGATCCAGGCGGTGATCAGGATTTCTCCAAAATCTTATCTCTTGTTCCTTATTCCATTTTTTAGATTTTCTGGAAAAGTAGCCTAATCAAAATGTGTTCATAACTTTTGGAGTTATGTTGCTAACAGACAGACCGTCACTGCTAAATAGCTACATGACCACCTTTATTGCCTTGTAAATATATGAATATGTATGTTTATGTGGTGTGAGGTTTTGGTATGATCTTTCCTGCCCACTTCAGTCCTGGAGGAGGAGGAATTGTATACAGGCCCAAGAGGCCAGACTGTAGCCGATTACTCTCAGTACTAAGGTTGAATAACTTGAACTTTTAAACTTTGATCATGTTAGGAAAAAACTCCTGATGAACCACAGACACTCAGATCGGTTAGAAGGCAAAAAGCTTTTTTACTTGCAAGGAATTCAAATCGGACAGGAGACACGAGTTGAACTGAAGTTTCAGTCAGAACAAACCCTCTTTATACACACCCCCATCCTTAGATAACTTCAACGTATACAATCCCCATTGTGACTATGTTATCTTAAGTATACATCCCCCTTGAGAACCATATGTTACACCCCCAGTGTGAAGTGACCAGATAAGCAGGAAGTCTTTTACAGATGCCATTTAGGACAGTGAACATAAACACAACAAACAGTCCTGGTCCGAAGTCATTCAGGAGTCCCGAAGTCATTCAGGGTTCACAAATATCATAAATACAAGATTTTTCCATCAGATCAAAATAAGACATATACATGACTCATCTCAAAAAGACCTGGGGTAAAACCTATAACAAATAAAAACGGTGTTCTCATGTTGTTACCAGACAGTGAAACTGATGTCCATAAGCCTCGCAGATGAGAAGGGTTTTCTTGGCGGGCAGCATGCTGCATGGTGGACCCTTCAATGCACTTTCTTTGCTCTACTCTTCATGGTATACAGCTAAATTTGACATAGCCTATTTCCTTATATATTCACAGACATTGTCACTCTGACAAGTGAAGTTGTGCGCATATGTGGGTAGGGAGCGTGCCGGTTTGGTCAACTGACATAACCAAGGAAACAAGGCTGTGGGCCTATTCCTGTAAAAAAAAAAAAAGGGACTATTCCAGGGTTTTTGAGGACAGTTGAATAATCAGGAGGGCTTCATAATAGAAGCAGGGAAAGCCCAAATAAGCAACTACACTTGAGAAAACAAGTTAAATATGTTTTCCCTGAACGTTATTACACACAAATATGTATCCTTGTGTACATTTAGATCTTTATCCAATGTGCTTCAAACCTGCTCAAATATAGAACAGTAAATGCCTGGTCTTTGGTGTCCAGTCCTCATTTTTTTGTTGTAATTTCAAACAAAGAGTGAAACACTGAAACGCTTTGAAATGTTTTATTCATTGCACACAAATCAGGCAAATCTGCAGAGAAAAGAAAGAAATCAAACATCTCTATCACAAAACTAAACAAAGAGAAACACTTTTCCTTGATATATGAATAGCACAGACAGAAAAGACAGTGAAAATCTTTGCAGCTGGTCCTATATCTGTCAAGGTTGGCCAGTTTTAACCTTGCTGCACCTGTCCAGGCTGGATAGGTTTGTTCTTGCTTGTGCACCTTTAAAAAGAGAGCACTTAATAAGTCAAAGTTAATATTTATCAAAAATATAAAGTCTAAGTCTAAGATACAGAATATATATAAATGTAGATAAACATGCATGATATAGGCTGTAATATAAATATTAAAAGATAACTTCCATTTTGAATATTTGATATTAAATTAACTTCATGCAGTAGATATGGCCTTTCGGAAAATGTAAACAGTTCCATACGTTTAATAAAACATTGCCTTGTAACTGTTTTTTCCCCCAAATCATCCACTTCATTACTTTAATAATTTATTAATATTGAATTTTTCATGCCGCCTCAGTTTAATAAAATTAAGCGTGCAGGTCCTACAACCTAAACTACCTACTGCTAGCTTAACCTAGATTGATATCTGACATACCTTTCAGATGTCTTTCGTGGTAAATGGTGTCAAATCATTTTAAACTTATCAGAGTAAAATCTTAATTTCTTTGTCAATTTCAAGTCGACAAAATAGTTTAATGGTTTAAAACAATGATATTCACGTTCAACACTTACTCTCCAATTTTCATCCATCTGCAATAAAATTGAGGGTGCTGTCTGGAAAAGACAAGGGGTCCAGAAGTGTGTGTCTAGTACAATGGATCTGAATCTGCCTGTCTCCTGGGCCTACATGCTTCTCCAAAAACCCACAACCTGCGATGGCGATATTTGCAAGCAACTCCACAGAAAAATAAAACCTAAAGTCACTTTCATCAAGTGGACTTAGCAACACTATCTCCAACGTCTTCTTCAGTTTGTTTTGAAATGTGCTCGTTTTGTCTACTACGTGACTTCCGTTTCAACTGAAATTACTTCCTTTTCAAGTGAAATTTGTCTCTCATACACACTAGTGGAACACCTCATATAGATACTAATGAAATGTGATGTCAGAAATTTTTATTAGTATGTGTATGATTTCAGTACGATATATTAGAGGATTTCAGTATAGTGTATATGAGAGGTTTCACTATAGTGCATGAGAGATATTTTTTGCTTTGATATATGAGAGTAGGCCTGTCATGATAACAAATTTTGCTGTGCAATTAATTGTTTCAGAAATTATTGTGATAAACAATAATATTGCGCTAACCGATAATGCCATTTTGAGACCATTTTCAACTAATAATATGGCATAACATGCAATAAGGATGCGAATACATTCTTTCAAAGATCAATAAACTTTCATTTCTAAAAAACATTTTCACTGGAACTGGAAAAAATTCTAAATAACTAAACAAAAACAATAAATAGAAGCGACTCAGTCTCATTTATGAATGAAAACCAAACAACAAAAAAACAATAAATATGATAGATAATGAAGTCTCTGTAAACAAAATTTCTCTTCAAAAAATATTAAACATGCGGCTCATACAGGGAAAACCAGCATAACTGCCAGTTAGTACCTCTGGTATATTTTTGTTGCTACTTTTTTGTTCACAGAGAGAGCAAATGAAAATTGTTGTGGCTGGCAAACTTATTGCACTCACTTATTTTTACCTTGTGATTAATTGACTTATTGCTTATTGCGACAGGCCTATATGAGAGGTTTTAGTATAGTGTGTGAATGACTTAAATTTCACATGTCTGTGAGAGGGTAATTCTGAATAATGTCTCAAACGGCCCCTTATAGGAACCTTTACACCTTATCACAGCAGGGAAAAGTGATGCAAAATGTGCACACACACTATAATGAAGTTTAAACTGTTGCAGGTCAAGCATATACAGTATAAGTCTGTATTTGCCAAATTAATACACATTTACCAGTTTTTATAGCTATTTAAGCTTTTTTTTTTGCCTTTGCATTGATTCTTCTTCCTTCTTAGGCTCACACTGTAGTTCCCCTTTTGCACTTCTTGTTATCTCTAAAACTTTATGTACTCAGTTGGAGAAGTGCTCTATGACCCAGTTTTACAGCTCAATGTGAGATTTGATTTTGATATGAATTTATATGCTTGTGGTTGTGTGTGTGTATATGTGCGCATCAGAGATTTACCATGGCAAGACTTCATTATCACAGACCAGTGCTTCTGCTGCTTTGCTTCATGGCTTATTCATCCATTCCCATTGGATCAAGCCTTTCTTTACTCTTCCACCACCAACAGTTTAGACCTCTATCATGATAATATCATTTTATCATCCCAGAGTTCTTAACATCACCCTGCTCCAATTCTCATACTAATCCACAGACAGTCAACTTTCCCTCACTGATTTTATCTTAGCCTGACCTAAAAGACTAAAGAACTACTATCTGATCCAGTTAAGTTGGGGAGATATTGTGGCAGTGGCTGTGGCTTGTTTTTGGGTGTATTTATCGTGCTGTCGCAGAGACTATCCCCGAACAATACAGTTACGACATTTCTTTATTGTATAATGAGTAAGACAGAAATATTAAGTTTTTAGTCTTTTTATTCTGAGAATATTATTAAATCACTATCTAATAACACTAATCTGTGGGGTACTTCCTTTTCTTGTGTCACACTCACTCACATAAGTGGCATGATTTTCACTGTGCAATTATGTGATGCCCCATTTTTAATAAAAGAATATTCGGTCAAAGAATAAAATGTAAATGAAATGAAGAGGATAATTATTAACCATATAAATGTCTTTATTTCTGGATTTTTTGTTTTGTCATTGCTGGATTAAAAAGAGGAACATGTGTAATAAAGCACTTAGAGGAGACTAAAGGATACTCAAGGCCGTGATATGTGAACACATTGCAGGTGGGAATGTTTTATCGTTAGTTTCCACATGGAGAAAACAGTTGGAAGCTTTTTTGTCTTTGTGGATATGTGTGTGTGGATTCAACCCATAAAATTATATTAGTAGAATGATTATATTTGCACACAAGCACACAGGAGGCACACATTACATACTGTAAGTGCATGTGCTTAAACAGTTGCTGCACATGTGCTCATACTACATAATATGAAGACATACAGTCACACACATCAAATGTAAAAAAGGAAATCTAGACAAAGAGTTGAACTGAAATAAATGCACATATGCCTACCTTATTTGCCTCCTTCAGCATTTAATTTTATTTCTGTCTCACACAGGTCTTCTGTATAATCTCTCAGGCACTAGGGCTCAAAGCTATAATATGAAAAGGAAAAACTCGGCCAGTGCTTCTATGTAGTAATTCTGAGGGGGCGAAAATGCAGAAAGAGAAACTCCACCGACAATGTAACTATCTGCCAGAAGTCATTTTGATCCCAGTGAACTGATCAGGGACATCTAAGATACCCCCCAACAATAGTAAAAAACTGAGTTTTGTATTAAACAAGATAATGAAGGTGTAGTGAAATCTATAAGTGTTGGTTAACCCTTCATCTGTTTTTTCCTGTAGTTTATCTCTTTGCACATAACACATACAATGCAAAAAAAAGGATAAGATGTGGTGTTAGGAGATTTGGTGAATCCATTCCTACTTGGTGCTGAGACATGCTAGGGGTGCAGCTTATGCCAAGTCATTGTCTAAGAAATGAGAGGATGATAATGAGCTGCTGTTTCACAGGTTTCTGTTTGTATTTTGGTATACTACTTTTTGCCTGATATGACATTTTCATGTTTCATCAATCAAGCACCCAGCTTGGGGCAACAGACAGAGATGCATTTCAATCTCTTGGCCCACATCTAATGTGTGCACCAAGGAAAGGTCATGCATAATGTTTTTTGTCCCTTGCTATTCAGTATTACCTTCAGTATTGAAAATCAGTGTGCATTTATAAGCATGTTTGCCTCTAAATTGTGAAATATTTTATTTCTTGCACTATAAGGGGTGCATTATAATGATGATTGTGAATAGACCATTCTTCTCAGCCTCTTCGCAAAACAGTGAGAAGACAACAGTGTGCTCAGAAAGAGGCTTCCTCAGATTCATTGCAACACAAATAAGTACAGGTAGAACCTGTCAACAGCCAACACTTTTTGAGAAAATAACTTAAATTAATAGTTTTAAACTAATAATTATTGATTTATAAGGCAAGGCAAGTTTATTTATATAGCACATTTCATGTACAGAACAATTCAAGGTGCTTTACATACAAACATCAGAAACATCACAGTGGGGTGCAGAAAGCATTAAGAAGAATTCAAAACAAAAGTATAATCACAAAATAAACAACAAAAATGAATAAAGAATAAGCCTTTAGCTTTGATTATGTCATATATTCGCTGTAGCATTGTTATAAGCTTCTGCAATGTCACAGTATTTATTTCCATCCGGATCTTGTATTAATGATGGAAGAGTCTGACCACTGTGCAAAGTCTTCTGCAGCACATCCCAAAGATTCTCTATGGAGTAAAGGTTTGGACCCTTTGGTGGCCAATCCATGTGTGAAAATGATGTCTCATGCTCCCTGAACCACTCTTTCACAATTTGAGCTTGATGAATCCTGGCATTGTCATCTTGGAATATGACTGTCATCAGGGGGGAAAAAAACCATTGATGAAATAACCTGGTCATTCAGTATATTTGGGAATTCAGCTGACCTCATTATTCTGGAACATAATGTTGCTGAACCTAGACCTGACAACCTGCGGCAACCCCAGAGCACTGCCCCCACGGTATAGACACTAGAAATGATGGCTGAATCACTTCATCTGCCTCTCTTCTTACCCTGATGCACCCATGACTCCAGAACAAGGTCAATCTGGACTTGTCAGACCACATGATCTTCTTCCATTGCTCCAGAGTCCAAAAGTTATGCTCCCTAGCAAAGTGAAGCCTGTTTCTACAGTTAGCCTCACTGATGGTTTTCTTATGGCTACACAGCTGTTCAGCCTAGTCCTTTGAGTTCCCTTTGCATTGTGCGTGTGGAAATGCTCTTACTTTCACTATTAAACTGAGCTCTACTGTTGCTTTTCTTTGATTTGATTTCACTAAATCACTGATCACCATCATTCAGGATTTTTTTCCAACCACATTCCTCCCTAGAAGACAATAATTCCCCATTATTCTTCCAGTTTTTAATAATGCAATGGACAGTTCTAAACCCTGTTTAGTAGTTTCTGCAATCTCCTTAAATGTTTTCTGTGCTTAATGACTTCTGTGCCAATGATTTGACCCTTCTTAAACAGGCTAACATCTTTGTCGCAACCACAGGATGTCTTTCAACATGGTTGTTTAAGAAATGAGAAACTACTCAGCATTTTATTGGCCAGGCAGTGTACATAGAGCACGCACAGTATTTCAAGCTCTTCCTTCTCGCTGCCTGCAGCAGGAACAGGCCTTGACCTTACTGAACTAGGTGCTTTATTGAAAAATATTTAAGTATTTGAAAAGGCCTCCCATTTGGTCCATTTTTTCTCCCTTACATACATTCAGTTCTCTTCCTTGTTAGCTCAGACTATGTTTTGCAGTAATAAATGGACATGTATGTTGAGGTGATGGGAAGACATATTGACTGTTGTTGCATTGGTTTGTGCTAAGTTTGTTTGCTCTATCTACCCTAACTTTGAGATCATTTTATCACTCAGCCCAAGTGGATGGGTCTCAAAATATATCTGGCTCACCACCTGAGTACAAACACTATGCATGAAACAATGACTTCTCCACAAGAAAGAAACAAACTTTGAATTCTGGCTTCTTTTACCCTCTTTTTTTGTGCGCAAAAAGCAGAAAAGAAAAGGCTATTATTATTCCTGTATCGTCTCTTTTCTTTGTTTGAACTTGACATTTTATACCACCCCATGATAAACTGAAGTTATATGTCATAGAGACATAGAATACTTTGGTGAACCAGAGGCCAGTGTTATTGTTTTGTTTTTTTGGAATACCCTCAGTAGGAACCTTTATGTACAATACTACCAGCTTTGTCTCTACCAGTGACCTAGGTCAGAGAGCTTTTAGATACCTTTCATTTTCTGAGAATAGGAAGTGAGCCCAGTCTTGCCTGCTATGACCTGATCTGAAAGGCTAGAACTGATAGCAGCATTGCAACTGACCTTTCTTATCATGTTTTTTCAAAATGACTTGGAGTCTCTTAGGGAGAGTTAACCTGAGACTCACCTTGTCATTATCCTCTCAGCCTGCTCATTGCATATATTTTGTGTTATAGCATTTTTAAACTTGACTTTTATGCAATGGAAAATTTGCTGTGCAATCTGATGAAAAACCCTTAAATATTTCCACATCTGGCTACTCTGATGGGCCAGCGACCATTTACTTATCTTCAATAAAGGAAGTATGGTTGAGAAGAGTTTTAGGCAACATTTAGCATGGTGCAATAGCCCAGAGTATTACATGTTTACATTTTAAATTGGTTAGATGGAAATTTGAACATTTGGAATCTTATGTCATTAGTGACGTCCTGACTTTGAATCACATTCTGTTACTAGGTAGCGATTTATCCATGTTTAGTGGTTGTAAGTTGTATGCTAACAATTGGATAAATTTAGTTAAATACTATTAATTCTGCATGTAAAGACGTGGGGGACGACAAAGTACAGCAAGGTAAATAACAGGGTTTTTCACCATTTTCAAAGGAGGTTTGATAAACATTCTCCACTTAAGATTTTGATTGTAAAATATAATTAGTGGATGGAGTTTAATTAGTCTTCATGGAGATGGATTTGTTTATATATGAGCTCTGTAGCTGTTATAATTTCACATATGTTGTTATCCCTGCTGGTTTAAACACAAAAGAGTAATTTCTTGCCTCATCAATGAGCCTAATTTGGAAGTTTTTAACGAGGAGGTATGATGAAGAAAATCATTCGGAAATTCATCTGAATGCTAAAAAAAAACAAAACCAAAAAAAAAACCTAAGAATTTACATTGAGTTGGGACTTTAATTAGACTATTATTTCATCTTTTCTATTTATTTAAGGGCATTTCTAAAGCTAAAGAGTACATTTTTAGATGCTTGGTAAAAATAAGTTTGATTAATTTGGAAGAGAACTTTGACCACCAGAATGAGTGAAGATATGAATACCTCAGTCATTGTCAACCTTAATTTAGTTTCACTCCTGCTCTCAGGAATGAAGCAGTGATGCTTGATCCCTTCACATTAGTCAAACAATGATGTTTGACTGAAGTGAAATTTTAATCAATCTAAAGGGTAGAATAAGAAGATGCAGCATTGATAAAATCTAAGATTATTTTACTTGAAAAACAGAGTAAACTCCTTTGACAGCCTACAATCTTATTGGTTTGCTAAGTTGGTTACCATGCTCCCTGCATGATGGAAAGTTTTCAGGTGCATCTACTTTTCTTTAGCCCTTAAAACACACAGCTAAGGCAAAGATTTCCCACCACCATTAAGTCCCTGCAACAGTCATTGGAGCACAAAGAACCTAATATTTGCTGCCTAGTCACCACTGTAGGTAAGGTAGGTAGTAGCCATACCCTCTCTGCCTCAGCATGCTGCTATTGCCGAGGACCTGCAAATTTTTGCAATGATGCAATTAGAAACCATGCTATGCTTTAAAGAAGAAAGAAAGCTTGCATGGTTGTTTGTCTGGTTTGTCACTGTGTTGGCTCTGTGATGGACTGCTGATCCGTTCATCTTGTACCCTACCTCTCACCCAAAGGAAACTGAGATAGGCTCCAGCCCCCCATGAGCATACATTGGATTAACCAGGTATAAAAACGGATGGATGGATTGATAGAGCAAAATATTGCTCTTTTGCCTTCCGCCTCTCCTTGTCTGCGTTTGTGCATGTAGCTGTGGGCCTGTCTAATGTGGAGTCCAAAGCTTTATGTCTTAAAATGTATCACTAAGGTCACGAGCAGTAGATATATTGATCAAATGACCTACATGATGTATTTGATCCTTGACATAATAAGTATGTCCTAAGTCTGTTACCTAATCACTCAGGGGTAAAGTGGAACATGAAGAATTAAACAATGGAAGGGAAGAGAGATATGCATGATGTAAAAAAAATTTTCTAAATTAAAGGTGCATAGCGCAAGTTTAGATGCTAAATACTATTATTTTCCTTCCCCAACATCCTCTTACAATTGCCTGATGTGTAGGATGAGCCGATCTCTATTCACTGCAGTTGCCTCTATAGTACTGTGTCTGCATGCTCAATGAGAGGGATTCGGGTTCGAATCCTCAGGGGCGTGCGTGTGGGTTGACACGCTGCGCATGCTCGTTAACCTGGCCGCTGCCAGGATTTTATTGTTTACTCCGTGGCCATTTGACAACACTGACAATTAAAAATGGATATCAAGAGACCGGCAGCCTCAAGTGCCTCTGAAACACCAACACATACTCCAAGTAAGACAAAGAAAAGAATAATTTTGTCTAGTGTGACGAAAAGGGCCAAACTGGAGTCTGACTGCCACAGGAGTAAAATGAGAGTCAACATCGGAGCAGCTTTCCATAAATGGAGGGAGCTCTGATCTGGTCTGGGAATAAAACCAGACCCTCAGCTGGCTTTCTTCTTACTAAAAAGGTAAATGTGATATGTATGACGGAAATCAAGATACATAATATAATTAAATAAAGTTTTTAGCATGTAACACTAACCCTACCGTTAGCATACAAGCTAACAAAGGCACGTGGCTATGCTATGCTATGCTATGCTATGCTTTATTTATCTATTTATTTATTAACTGTTGTACTCTCATATTGTCATGGCTGTAATTAGTTTGTAGGCACAAGGCCATAGGCTGAGCACCGATTTCAGGCGATTGCTGATTCATCAGGCCATATTTAAACATTTCTAGATGCGCTAACAATAAACTAATATTCTGAATACAAACCACTGTGTTACCTTGGACGATGAAGACGTCGTCTTGACATTGAAAATATAAAACAATTATCATTGAAATAATCAAATCTAGCTAAATTGATTTTATAGTTTGTGCATCTAACTCCGGGATCGGACTGAGGCAGTGCAGGTAAACAAAGACCAACGTAGTTGAAGCAGCCCATGCGTGTTCACAACATTGGCGTCACATCCACTTGTCACCAGAGGGGGCAGACTTCTGGAAAAAAGCTAGAACTATCACTATGCTCCTTTAAATTTACATTCAATTTAAACTGAAATTATATGAAACTATCATTTATCAGTCTTAAGCACTAGATAATGAAGGCAAGGTAAGACTAGTTTATTTGTATAACACATTTCATGTACAAGACAATTCAAGGTGCTTTACATAAAGCATCAGAAGCATTACAGCGGGGTGCAGAAGAAGCCTTAAGAAGTATTTAAAACAAATTTTTGAAATAAATTAAATAGATAGTAGCCTATGCACAATTTCCCTGAAGCGGTTCATGGGGGGCGCCATTATCAACAGTCATGGGCGAAACTTTCGGCACAACTGGAAGTAGCTGTTTAGCTGGGTAGATTCCGTAGATTCGAGTTGGTCGGCGGGAGCTACAGCCTAAAGTTAGCGGTCGATTGCTAGAAAAGTAAGAAATAACGAGAGTCCCGGAGTTCAAGAACATCGTGTTCTGTGCGTGGTTGAATGTACAACCAGCGAAAATAAACGAGTGGCTTAATTCAGAGTGCCTTGAACCAGATCATGAGCGGAAGAGAAAAGCTGACTGCCCGTGTCCGCAGGTCTACAATTTCCATACTTTTTGGTAAAACAATGAAAATTATTTTACGCCATTGGTTAATAGATGCGTACCTGATAAATAAATTATGCAATCATTTGTAATCATTTACTTTCATTATTATGAATATACTGCTGTTGGGTCCCCAAATAATTCTAGGAGATTGTAACTAGGTACAAAATAATTAACCAAGTAACTTCAGATAAGGACAAACCTAGATAAGTATTAAGATAAATATGTCCATACA
>JAOXYM010000004.1:14824789-14849947 GCA_028567055.1 Leptatherina wallacei | reverse complement strand
GAACCAGCAACCGTCTTGCTGTGAGGCTGCGGTGCTAACCACCACACCACCGTGCAGCCCCTCTCAAAGACATATTATAAGTCAATTATCTCAAAGCAATTCTAACAAAGTCTGTAGTCTGTTTGAATGGAGAGTTTCATTAGTGGATTGTGGCAGTGTAATCTAAAGAATAGAGGGCCACTGTAACCCCTGTGGTTTGCCTTGGGAGGACTGTCAGTATATGTGATGCATGTTAATCTCTATTTCCTTGATTATGCGTAGGCCTCTGTCAGTACACACTGTTTGTTCAAAGTCAGGGTGACTTTCTCTCTCCATGCTCCAGTCCTCTATTGCGCAAAAAAGGGTGGAGGTGGGTGGGAGGTATGGGGTGGGCATGATGAGGAATGGGAGGAAACAAGAAGAGGAGCAGCAGAGTAAACACCGAGACAGGTGTCTGGCAAGGGACAATGATTAGATTTATAAAGCAGCCAATGTTATTTTCTCTGCTTGGAGACTGCTGTAAGACATTAAGCACTAACTGAAGCTCCCAGTGTCCCACTGCAGAGACTTTTCCCTCCATCTCCCTCCTTGTTCACCTACTACTCCTCTCCTCTATTCACCCACATCACTTCCTTCCCTCTCCTCTTTTCTCTTGTGTGTGTTTGAAATTCTCTTCCATATATCTCACCAAGATGGATTGGCCTTGAAAGCATCCTTTCTGCTTCCATCACCATCCTTACATTTTCTCTTTCTTAGGCAGTGGTGTGTAACCCCCCCCTCTCAGACCATTGGCTGGCACACAACATCCAATATTTTCTCCTGCTGTAGTGGAACTGAGCACATTAGGGATGGGTCTTTTAAGGTGATCAGACTAGCTCCCGCCATGCCGAGGGACCATTTTTCTTCATTTTAAAGCATCTGTCTTGCTGCCAATACTATAGATTTTCTATCAGCTCCTTAATCAAAGCTCCATGATTGGGAAAGTGATCGGTCGGGCTGTTTTATTGGAGAAGTTTAGCATCAATTTTGCCTCTGTTGCGGCATGTAACGTGCATTATTAGACCGCCATTTGAACAGTAGGACAAATTGTTCCTTCCATCACCCCTGTCAACTTCCCAGTGGCAAAGGCTCGGCTTCATTCTGCACACAGACTCTTATTCAAGATCTGTCAGGACTAGAAATTGTCACAGTGAAAGCATCCATATTTTGATACAGCTTTTGGATTCAAGAAGCTTTATAATTTTACAACCTGTTCAAGCTGAAAGTAAGCTTTAAAAAAGTTTGGAAGGGGAGGGGTGCTCAACATTTTTCAAGGTCCATTGTGAAGTAGCAGCCAGAGGAAATGATAATTTACCAGTGCAGACTTTTGTTCGACTGATTAAACAAAGAACACTGAATATATGTATTTTCTCTGCTCCTGTCTCCTCTTTAGGTCATCTGATGGTCTGTGTGCAGCAGGGACAGTGGTGGTGAATCGTCTGAAGATGGGGGAGATGGAGGATGTTGACGTAGAACACATCTCCGCTAACACACCCTTGCAGAAGGTAAAATATTAGGGTGACAATGCACAGAGTGAGTGTCTGAACACCAGATGCCTCATGCTTATGCTGAGATTAGACTAGCACTGCTCATGTCCTCAAAGGAGACTTAAGTGAACTCTAATGAGGATTTACAGGATGTGTGTGTGTGTGTGTGTGTGTGTGTGTGTGTGTGTGTGTGTGTGTGTGTGTGTGTGTGTGTGTGTGTGTGTGTAATGTCCGTGTCTAGGGTAGATTTGTGTTCTGATAAAACTGAAACTGTTTCTAATATATCAAGCTGATGGCCAAACAACATTTGTGTTGGATTTTTGCAGCCCAATCTTGAAATCCTTATTCATGTGAAAAAAAAAAAATCCTGAATGTTGCTTTCTTGCAGTCAACACCCTACTTCTCTACTCTAATCTCATTCACTGCCACTAGATTGGCTTCCCTGTGGCTCATACTATCAGCGAAGAAAAAGAGAAACAGAGTATTCTTCCTCAGAGTTTGACAGTAAGCTGAAGATTGTGTCATCCAATGAGGTGCTGCTATGCCAGAAGCGAAGTTGTATGTACTCCTATTTCACTCAATTTTCTGTACATTCCTAATGGACGGTTTTGTCGAGTGAATGTGCACAGTAGAGGCAGTAGGTATTAAATAGTAAAGAAGGAACTTTCATGATGTTTCTCATGTGCAAAGAAGAGCATTTTGATTTTCTTTTGCCACAGTACTGCACTGCAGGGCAACGTAAGACTTGTAGCTCTTGCCTTCTCTTGATTTGCTGTTGTACTGTGTGTGTAATTGTGTGCATTTACATGCGTATATATGTATGTGTGGGAATCACTGTCTTATATAATTGACCAAGGGCTTGCACGCCTGACTGAGTTTCACTTTAGCCCACCCCTGTTGCTGGTGCAGGGAGGTTTCCTGCTAGGCTCCAGAGTGTCACTGACAATCTGCCCATGTCTCCTTGATGAATGCCTTGGCTTGTGTGTGCATGTATGCGTTGTCACAGCACATATCCCCCCTGTGTGTGTTGTTTCTGTTCTAAAGGATGAGTGGAAGAAGGAGGGAAGGGATATGACAAACATCAGGGAGGGCTCACTCGAGATGAATGTTCAAGCTACCTACGTTGTATGCAGATCTTGCTGCTACAGCTTACATACTTGTGCTTGTTTGTGTGTTTGCGGTGGAGCGAGAGGCACTTGTTTGATCATCTTGTCATTGCTTGGGTGACTGCTGCACAAGAATATCCCACGAACTCTACAAAAACACTCAGTGGGAACAAGAAAGAGACTCCAGCCCCTTTTTGATCTGATCTCCTTACACATTTTAGCCATCAAAGAGCCATCAACCCCATGCTGACCTCTGCCTGCAATTACATCGGGACTCCTCTCACAGCTGTGGCCCTGGGCTCATTGTTAAAACCCTTCATAATACACAACCTTACCTACTGAAATTTCCAAATACCAAATGTTGATTCTGCTTGCTCTAATGAATTGACGCAGTTTTGTTTGGAGTTCATGTTTTTGCATGTGTGAGTGCAGAGGTTGGGTGGTGTCTTCTTTATTCAGGATCAGTTTTCAAAGAAGAAGAGGTGATGGGTTGTTCCTAGTAGTCATTAGAAGCCTTTTCAGGGGACAGATTAAGCTGTCTAGCGGTGTTAAATGGTTCATCGGACAAGACAAAACTGACATACAGCGAGCAAACTGTGATTGTTAGTTGTCAGTATTGCTTTCATGAGGAAACCCAGACTTAATGCATCAAGAAGCAGGTTCAAAGGCCCAGCACAGGCATAATTTTTGCATGTGCGTATTTGTGTTTCAGGACATTCAGAGTGTACAAAGTAGAGCAAAGTTTTACACCATCTTTTAAATTCATGAGACATTTATCTATATGTACTAAAATAAGAAAAATGCTGCACAGAACACTTACTATATCAAGGTAATGTGCAAAAAGCCCCCAGTGTTTTCTGTAGCCTTTTCTTTTTTAAAAAACCTTTTCATCACCAGAAAGTCAAGCGCTAAATTGCAAGAAATTAGATAATGTTGTTTGTATCCGGACCGTTCCACCAAGAACAATACTTCTTGGCTTCACGTGGGCGCAATAAATTGTGATTAACGCTAATATGTCTCACTGGGGTGCAGTAATAAATGTAGGTTTTGACAATAATAGAACTAGAAACAGAGGTCCAGTAGTAAAGTATTTCTTTGTTTGACTCAAAAATATCTGTTTTGAAGTGACTAAACGTTAAGTTAAAGTTAAAACTTTAACTTTTGGAGTTTTCAATAGCAAAAGAAAAAGAAGAAACACATTTTGTCATCACATAGCACAGAACATTTTGATGTATAGAATTTATATACAAGTATTTTCTGTCAATACCTTTAACTTCAAGACATAGCCAAGCTAAATTGTTTCTGGATAGAAATCTTTAATATCTTTGTCTTTATTTTGCAATACGTTTTTACTTCTGTACTTCATCTATGCCTTACAGACCTTACAAATGGCCAGACTTTGATCAAATTTTCCTTCTTTCTTATCAAACCTAAATGTTTTCCTGACTTTAGATTATAGAACTGATTGAGAACTGTAAATCATGTCTGGATCAATCAGTGGAAAAATTGTTTTTGGTTTTACTTCATGAACAACAGTACGACACTCTCTCTACCTTTAAGATCAGACTTAAAACCTTCCGTTTTGATAAATCCTATAGTTAGGGGTGGTTAGCCATCCCTTAGTTAAGCTACCATAGGTTTAGACTACTGAGGGACGTCCCATGATGCACTGGGTTTTTCATCCTCATCTCTCTGCTCCTTATCTATCATGTAGAAACATATGACAGTACTGCCGTCATTAACATATTTCTCCTCTCTCAGCATATCTCACTGGATCAAATGTGATGTCTGTTGTCTCTCTTTCTGTCCTCTCCAACTCAACCGGTCGAGGCAGATGGCCGTCCTCCCTGAACAGGGTTGTGCTGGAGGTTCCTACCTGTTAAAAGGCAGTTTTCCCTTTCCACTGTCGCCTCTAGCTGCTCAGGATGGGGATTGGATCAAAGACAAAATTTGATGCAGTCTGTTGGTTTCCTTAGCTAGGCTATTTGTTATGAACTGACTTGTATGAATCAATGTATGACAATCAGATTGGCTCAAACTGATTGTTTGTGAAGCGCCTTGAGATGACATTGTCATGAATTGGCGCTATACAAATAAAGCTGAATTGAATTGAATTGAATTGAATTGAATTGAATTGAATTGAATTGAAGATTTATATGCAGCAAACTTTGGCGTGTAACATGTTGATTCTCTGCCGGCAATAAAGAGTTGTATAATATAATCTTTTGTATAAACTCCCCAGATTATACAAAAGCTTGCAAACTCACACAGTGGTGAAAGTCCAGGCTTGGCAGCCACATTTAATGTTCAGGTGATCTTCTCTGCAGATTCATTTTCACCCTCCATTTTCTTGGTTACTGGGATGACAATTTCTGCCCACAGGACTAGAGGGTGAAAACAACACCACTGTTCTCTGAAAAGTTCTTATTTTCTAGCTTTAAAGGGCTCAGAGGAGCTGCCCAATAGCTCTTAAAAGATGTGAGATGCACACTCTTTAATCAGTGAGAGTAACTGGGAAAAAAAGACATAAAAGTCTTAAGTGACCTGAATTTTAAATGTAGAGTTGCACAATCTATCTATTGATGGAACATTTACATTGATATAGGTTCAGCAGGCCAAGGTAATTACATTTTTATAGTTTAGGTTCAGCTTTGCATTAATGAATTTTTACACTCAGATAACTTTTCCTTGTCTTATTTTACAACCTTTATACTTCATCATATGGACAATAGTGTTTTTATTCCCATGTATTTCACTGCGTATGGATCAACTATTTTAAATGCCAACAAAGAAAACCAATTTAAGGATTTTTAAACAAGTTTTTGGTTGTTTTTATGAAAACAAAAAGAATACATCAATTAAAAAAATATGAAACATTGAAACAGAGATGAGTTTTCAACAAGCTCATGTTTAGAGATTTTATTATCTCCAAGTCAAAATTTTAATTTCATTCTTCAATTCATTAATTTCCTTTTTGCTTGTTTGTTTTTTTAAATTATTCTAACTTAAAAAAATAAATAGTGTATAATGAATGAGGATAAATTTTCTTGATAGATTTTTCTTCTTCGCACGTTCGCTTAAATAAGGATATAACCACATTAAAGATAATATGTCTGTTGCCTAGTAACGCAGTTTAATTGAGAGATTAAAACAGCATGTCCCCTCGTCTTTATTAGGTGAGAAAGGTTAGGTTATCCTTGTGTGTTGCATGCAGTATTGTATGCTGGCTGACATTAATTTAAAATTTGCTAGGAGAAGAGGAAACAGTGATACAGTGAGTTGATAATGACCGGCACTACAGTGGGGATAACAGATTATAAATCCACCCCTGGGTCTGTGAAGTCATGGCGTGTGCTTTCCTCCAGTTGATGCCCACTGTGACCTCACTGAGTGCAGAGAAGGCAGAGGTGCAGCACGCTTTGAAGCCAAGAAATGGAAAAGAGAGCAGCTCATCAGCAACTGTTTGCTCTGTGCGATTCCATGTGAATCTAGACTCAAACTGTATTAATTGCAATGAGCGCTTTATAAACACAGGAGCTACTATTTCAATCTGTTTGTCGCTACAGTGGGCTGTTATGTTATAGTGAAGTGTAATTATATCAAATTACTATTCTGTTATGAAATGTCATTCAGACAAAATTCAAGTCGAAAGGCAATGAAAAATCAAGTCTCACAGGCAACTTCTCATTATATCGGTAGTTCTTTGCAAATGCTATTGTAATATTCTAATTTTAGCATGTTTGTGTCAGCTTGAATCACAGTAAATGTCTTTATAAGACGTTATAGGTTATAAGAAGCTGCAGAATGCAGCTTTGCCATTCTTATCCTACTTATGAACAAACTAATAAACACAATATTTTGCCAAGCGAGGTGTGAATATTAGGATGCAGTCACACAGGTGACGGTAATGATCGAAGCCCATCTGCTCCTATTAGCAGCATACACATGTTGATGTCTGTGTTTTCCTTCTTTTTGTCTGCAGTGTCCCTTGGCTTATGAGTCTGCACACCATACCTGCATCGACAGAGAGGATAGCCAACAGACAGGGCCAGGTATGGGACACCTGTAATTTTACCATTTGTTTCCAAATAATTCAGCTTTGAAAAATGCTAATTTCCTCTTATTTCTTTCTTCCTTTTTTTTTTACCTTTGTCCAATTTCACAGTGTTCTTTTTCTCTTTCTTGGGAAAAATGTATATAAACTTATCTGGAAAAATCCTTGAAGAAAATTTTGAAATACTCTTAATTTGTCTAGGCTCTATTGTGACATGTTTGCTGCATAGTGCAGTTAACATCCTGATATATCTTTCCCTTGATATTCTCCATCTAATTAACATGAAACTGCCCTTGAACAACTTTACAAAAAAGGATTTAAAGCAACTCTGAAATACTATATAGTGTTTTATTAAAGACCACAATTTTTTCTCATCTGATTTAATAATAGTCTTTGTGTTTTTAGTCAGGCAAGAAGAAAAGTAAGAGGTGTCTGGCACCGAAGTCAATTCACTTGCTTCTTCATAGACGAACTAAAGATGAGCAAAACATGCCACGCAAGCTGTGTGAATTTAATTTGAAGTCAATACAGAAGTTCGATCTCTCATTGAGAGTACAAAGAACTGTAGATAAAAAATGAACAATATAGACAGATAAGGGAAAGACTTGAAAAGGTCAAAACTCTTACTGTGTTGAAATTTAACTGTTCTTGTTGAGAGGAGACATGGGAATCTAGTTTCCAATTTCCATTAAACCATTTTCTCTTTTATGCAGATTCCAACCACCCCCTGAGCTCCTCAGCTGCCCCACGCCTGTTGTCATGGTGTCACTGTCACTTACAGTTTCGGCTGTGATTAACTAGTGAACTGCTGCCATGTTTGCAGGTGCACATCTGCAGCCTGTCAAAACAATACCCTCCCTGCAGATACCACCAGACTGAGTAATGCAATTTGGTTTTCCACTTTTATTACTTTTCAAAATGAGCATAGTGAACAGGGAGGAAGCAAAGCCCACACATGGCACACCCCTGGAAGTAATTTTCTTAAGAGGTGTCAGGTAGAGGAAACGAGGCGTCTGATTGGTGGTCAGATTAGTGTGGCCGCAGGGGGAAGTTCAGGGGTTAATCCACTTCTCTGACTGAGATGGAAGTGAGCAACAATCGCTCCTCCGATTAAATTTGTGTTTACTCTTATTTTGTTTTTTTTTCTCCTCTGTGCGTCCCACACTCCCCATTTATTTTTGTCACCCTATTCACTTTTCTAATCCCCATGCCAACAATAAATTCAATTTAAATACAATTATGACTCTTTTCAGGAGTCATTTCAGAGGATTGTCTTAATCTTAATCATAATTAATTCCAACACAACTGAACAGAAAAATGATCATTTGAATATTCGTTTGACAGTTATTGTCCGTAAGAGTATCTCTATTGTTTCTATGTATTCCTTCCTTCATTTTCTGTACCACTTAATCCAATTCAGGGTTTGCAGGGGGCTGGAGCCTATCCCAGCAATTAGCAGACGAGAGGCAGGGTACACCCTGGACAAGGCACCAGTCCATTGCAGGGCCAATACAGAGAGACAAACAACCATTCATGCTCACAATCACTTTAGACCAGGGGTGTCCAGCTCCGGTCCTGCAGGTTTTCCATGTATTCCTGCTCCAACACACCTGACTCAAATTCATTAATCATTGTGCATAACTTAATAGGCTGCTGGATCCATTTAATTTGAAGCAGGGACATATTGAAAACCTGCAGGACAGCAGCCCTAAGAAATCCGACTTTGGACACCCCTGCTTCAGACTAACAAATTAACCTACCACACATGTCTTTGGACGTTGGGAGGAAGCCGGAGTACCTGGGGAAAACCCATGCATACATGGGAGGAACATGCAAACTCCACACAAAAGGCCACTGTTCAAACCCCTCCCCAGCCTAAGCTCGAACCAGGGACCTTCCTGCTGTGAGGCTGTGGTGCTAACCGCCACACAATGCACAATTTTTCTGTTGTTGTTGTTGTTGTTTTTAAATCCACACTTATTAGTCAATTTTTTTTTGTATTAATGACTCAATACATACAAGCTGCTATCTGATGGAATTAATCCTGAATTGGGACATAGCTACAGCTTGTACATGTGGAAAATGTACTATATTTGGATTTTCTTGTAGTGAAACAGATGTGGAGAAATGTGCCCAATACATTCTTAAACTTGACCTGTAATGAAGTTCTACGACACAGAAGAAAATCATATATTAGACTCAGCTAGCAAGATTCATTTATTGATGGATAATGTCTTTTCATGGGCTTTATTGCTGATAAGAAAACAGTATGGGAATAGCATGTAGTGATGCTGGTCCTTGCTTAAAAAGGTAGTGTGCTAATGCAAATCAATGAAAACCTTTCCGGTTATTGGAATATTTCTGACATTCTGCAAGGTTATTCTTCATATTTTAGGTAGTCACCCAAACTACAATTGACATTGCATCCTCAGTTAACTCATTGGCTGCCAAAGAAGTCTTTTGACATCTTTTCAAATCCGATCGTTCACTGCCAAAGACGGCAAAAGACTTCTTTTGCGGTTTTTAAAGGAGGGCATGGGCTGCGGGACACTCTGGCGAAGCAAAGTATGTGTTGCGGCGCTTCGGTGAAGGAGAATGTCATGATTAATTAAAGACACTTTCAATGCTGGTAGCCAATGAGGTAATACCCTAGCTACATATGAGCTGCTATACAAGAACCTTCTTCTGCTGGCATCACTGGACTTAAACACTGAAGAACAAATGACGCAACACCTCCAGGATAAATGATTTGGGCATTTTGACAGACAAATTTTGAAAAGGGACAGTTCTGGGCCAAACCCTTATTGTATTATGACACAATTTGTTGTGGGGGCTGTTCTATCTGTTGCCAGTCAGAGCATGAATATGGTTTCCACTTTTAAATGAAAGCAAAAAATGTTTCCTGCCACGCATGTTCGGCCATCGTCAGCAAGATTGTCAGGGTTTCACCTCGGGTGCTTCAGCTCTGACTTATTGAGTGACTTCTCTCCGACTTGCCGCCTTGTGAAGGGAAAGAAGTAGAAAATACCGTTTAAGGCTCACAGCTTGCTTGCCCTCTGCTGCAAGCATGCAGATAAGAGCATTAGAGCTGTTTCTCGTTTCCAGCTCCCCGATTGCTGCTATTAGATGCTCTCTGCAAAAAATGAAGAAGACAGTGCCATATGTGAATCAGTTCTAATGGTAGAGAGGGATAGTGGGGTTTTCATCAAAGTTTCAAAATTATTGCATGGACGGTGCCTTATTCTTGTACAGTAAATAAGCAATTAAAATGGAAATGAAGAAAATAATAAGGCAAAGATTAATAGCACAAGGTTTATGTATTTTAGTATGGATTCTTGTCTACTGTGCTGACACTGAACTAGAAAGAGAGAGAGAGAGAAGCCCTTGGAAGATGAAAAATGTCTTATCTAAGGCAGACACAGTTATTGATTATAGAATTTAATTTGTGCTTCATACCGAATGTGACTTTTGAGACTTTTTTCCTGTTCTGTGACGTCCTTGAGGTAGGCAGCTGTCAGAGTTGGTTTTAGATATTCTGTTTACCTTAAGTGAAATTTCAATAAATTACCTGGAGAATTTTCTATGACAACAATGTGATTTATTTTCTGCTTTATTGGATGCTTTAACATAATCTCTTCCATCCATTTGCTCCATGTTCACAGTGTTCGGAAACCCTGTATGCAAGGTGTACAGATTTCAAACAGTGGACAGCAAGTGGATGCTTGTGCGGGAACAAATGGAGGAGTGCACTTTGTCATTCAGCATACCCAAACAGCTGCTCTCACTTTACATTCAGGAGGATATGAGCAGGTAAGCAAATTTGAAGCAGTTCATTTCTGGTTACACAAACACCATCTGATTAACCAGTGAAAAAAAATTCTATAACTCATCTAACATGTCAAACTCCTTTTAGTTTTATCTAAATAAATATATACACTCTAAATTTTAGAGTGTATTTATATTGTTTTAGAGTCTAAAACAATGTAAATAAAGCCTTTCCTCCTGGCAGTACTTTGTTTAGTCTGCATGCATTGAATTGTACAGTATCACAAAATTAAAGTGACACCCACTAACTGTCCCTACCTCCCAGGAGTTAAGTGCAACTTTTTTAGATAATTGGTGGGTTATTACTTTTGAAAATTCATATAAAGTTTATGTTTGCCATTCTCAACCTCACAAATGACAAAACTGAAGTTGGAATTCCTTCAGAGATATGCGTCTTTTCATCCAGTCAAACACCTTTTAGTTTTTGTGACCTGTCACCAATTGTGTGGCATCTTTGAAAAACAGGAATGAGTTTAAGGAAAGAGCAGATCTATTTTCAAAAACATCTGCATAATCAATCAAAAACCAAGAAGGTACATGTATTATATTTGTTACAAAAGTTTTCATTGTTCCTGTAACAAACCTCTAGCCTAATCTAAAAACTGCTTAAAAGTAAAGCAGATCCATTTAAGCCTTGTTTATGTATGTATATATATATATATATATATATATATATATTGTTCATATATTATATATATATTGTTACAGGAACAATGAAAACTTTTGTATAATGTTTTGTATAATGTTTTATTAATTAATGTTTTATGTCAATATAGCGACTTTGTCGCCATATTTAACGAGTTTTCAGACCCTTTTAGTGCCTCTTTTTTCAAAAATGCAAAAAAGTGTCAAATCTAGAGACTTTTTCTGGTTTTATTGGAGACTGATGTGAAAGCACATAACAAGTGGCGGATCTAGACAATTTTACATGAGGTGGCAAAGGAGGGGCAAGGGGTCTAGACAGGGTGACATTTGTTGGATTTTCATGGAGCACTTTTGATCCTATCAAACGTTCAATCAGCATATACTGTGTCATGTAAATTCCTCAGTTTATCCGATCGGTTTTGATCAGAATAAATTTTCAATCTGATCAAGGAAGGTTTAAACCTTTCCTTGATCTGATCAATAGGAAAAACATGTCTACACTAATTCTGATGGTTTTCTGTGATCTATGTTCTTTCTGCTCATGCTTGAACCACATAAGGGTTGGATTACGTGAAGAGTTTCATGAACTACTTGAAATATGGTGTCAGCAAAACAGAACTTAATTGTATAACTACTGTAACGTACAGGACAGATAGCAGCATCTCTTTTAGGAGAGTTGAAGATGACAGTCATGACGCTGTGCAGTCAATCAATTAATCTCCAAGGGAGATTTACCTCCAGCTGTTCTGTATGTTCACTGCCTACACCATATGTGTCTGCCTGAATTGCACATCACTTCTTGTGTTTGTTCACAGCTATCAGAGGGTTAAATGCAAAGGTCAAATTCTGGTGTGTAATACACATGCCTGCAAATAAAGGATTCTTGATCTACTAAATCTAGAATATATTTGCAAATAAAGTTCAGTCCAATTAAAACTCTGCTGGAATGAGGAGACAATGGCAGAGAAGTCGTGTTTCTTAAGCTTCCAAGTGTACATTCCTACATTTATCAAAAAGCCCCTTCCCTCAGGCTTATACTGTGTTTGTAGAGACAGATCCTTTTTCATCTGGTCTGTTGTCCCTGGCAACACCTCTTCTGAAAAACACACAAAAAAATAAAAGAATGCACACTCACACAACTTCACACAAGTTCTTCGTTGTCTAATAGAAATAGCAGGCATGTCATGCAATCAGAGGTTCACGTGAACTTAGTGGTAGACGGAGATTTTAATTTGTAATCATGATGTGCAGTGAAAGGCTCACAAACACTATCAAGGACACATGCTGAAATATGCACACAACTAAACTCCTTCCAACCACACATACACAAAGAACAGTCACAGAGCCATTATTGAGTGATTCAGCAGACAAGCTTTGTCACCAGTTCACCTGTCAAACAGATGGAATCCATTCAAATGCCAGCATTATGTCCTCTATTTGTACCATCTGTACCATCACTCTGTGGTGAAATACAAGGTGATCCACTCCACAAAATGATCATTTAGGTAACAACCACACAATTAGAAGTCAGTTATTGAATATTTATAAAAATTTCTTATTTGTCTGATACAGCTCACATACAAGCATCAAGCTCCAAACCATGACTACCCTATACAGTGTTAGTTTATCAATAGGCATGTGTACTGTATCTCCAGCTTGATCGCTTAAGCACCTCTCCAGTAATCCTCTTTAAATGTTCTCTTTTTCCGCAGTGCCTCTCCGTTTAGTCTCCGTTCTGTCAGCCGAGCGCACAGTGGTGCTAGTTCAGGGTTTTTAATGATTCAGTTAGAGTTGCAACGTTGTGAGTGCAGAAGCGGATGGTGGGTGGCTTAGTTTGCTTTCCCACTCTCAGATAATCTTGGATATTTTTTCCTTCTGTTTGTTAGCTTTGATGTCTAAACTCTTGTTCTAATCTTAAGTGTATGAGCACAGAGGTAGCTGACTTCTTTCTCTCTTCATTCCCCCAGCGGCGGTGGGGGGGTGCCGTGAATCTTTGTGTGTGTGTCTGTCGAGATAATGAATGTGTAGTAAGGTGTGTAGTAAGGTTCAATCACAGCAGATTGAACCCCACTCATTAAGAGCTGTCTGGTGTCTCATTAATGGGGAAAATCATGTCCTTCTTCTTATCACGTTAATTATAAGTAAAAGGTTTGTGTGTTAACATCAGTGTGTGACATTTTAGACTGTATTTACAGTCACAGTAAAAAAATAAAAACATCCTCTCTCAATTCTCCAGTTTCAGGACTTCATAAAAAATCACCACATTAATATAAATGTATTAAAAGCTAAGCTGAAATGCAAAAGCACTGTGTAAATACAAAGTCCTCCCTGATGCTTCCCAAGTAATTCAGAGGGTAAATAGCAGTCAGATGCTGCTAATTAAATTCACTTGATTAACTGATATTTAGCAATTATGAACGCCTCTATAAATGCAGCAGTTTGTGGTATAGAGCGTTCAGGTGTGTCAACACAATGCCACATAGGAACAGCATCAGCAATGATATGTTGCTGCACATCAATCTGGGAAGGATTAAAAGACAATTTCCCCAAAGACAAATTCCATCAGCCAATTCCATCATTCTGCCGTGAAAAGTGAAAAACATTCAAAACCACAAGACAGGACCAAAGTGGAGATGTTTGGGTGTTACACACAGAACCACATGTGGTGAAAACCAAACATGAAATATCAGCACAAAAACCTCATGCTGGCTGGCTGCTGGTGGAAGGGTTGATGATTGGGACTTGTTTTCCAGCCACATGACCTGGGTATCTTGCAGCCATTGGCTAATATGAACTCCTTTCTATATGAAAGCATTTTAGAGTTAATGTTAGGCCATTTGTCCGACAGCCCAGACCAGGTATTTATTTATTGAGGTGTATTTACTTTGTAATATGGCTGTATGTTTCACAGAAGCATTAAACTTCAGCAAACCAATTTGTTTTGGTAACACAATGTAACAAACAGTCTGTTCAGTTGCATTTTGTGTTGCTGCACATTGTTGATTTCTGGGTAGATGAACATCATGTAGCATAAACTGTGATGCATAACCGTAACACTAGAGTGCGTAAAGATAGATTGTCTGAAGATTAAAACTATTTAACCTGTTGTTTAATCTAATTTTAAATACTTTTTTCTTTAGCTCTCCAAGAGAAAAGAAAGTCAGTATAAAGCTCTTTTTTAGGTAAATGATCAACAACATGCACTATAGCATACACTTACACAATTCCCACCTAAATTAACCCACCTTTATTTAGAATACATCTAGATTATTAGTCTATAACCACTCCTATTACACCTATTCCCTTAGACAATGGTACACTGATGAAGGAAGTGATGATGCTGTACACCATCCTTTTGCTTTGTTACCCTAATTTAGCAGGCAGATGTGTTTACCTGCTGCCTTATCAAAGCTTGCATCTTCTCCAAACTTAAAATCACTGGTCTCTCAAGTGTCAGTGGGTAGTTTGACCCACAAGTATCAATGTGTGAGGAATATAGTTTGAGGATATAGATAGATTAATGTGAATACTGTCATTTGGTTACAACCATTTTGACTCTCTGGTGGCACATAACATGTTATTAAAATCAAACAATCTGAGAATATTACCCCCTGAGATTGTTTAGAGCGTCCCTTTAATGTTATTATTGGCTTCTTTGTGATGTAACTGGATACACTGAAAACAAAATATTTGATTGAAACTGTAGAGATCTGTGGTATAGCTTCGCTCAGATCACATTTGCTGAGACATAGACATGCTGTCATCTTAACATCTAAATACTATATAACTTTGCTATAAGAATTTTTTTCACAATCAGACACATAACTTATTTAGAATATGTACAGCACTGATAATTACATTAATGTCAAAAGTGGAAATAATATTTCTTTTAAACAACTAACAGTCAAAGACATGTCCTGCTGCTAATTAGCCCCACACTCACTTTGTTGGGAAGTCTAACATCCTTATACCCACCTGCAGAGAGGATTGGGAGAGAGGCCAGAATGTGGCACCTCTGTGCCTTGACTAAGGCTTGTTTTAAGCTGTATGCTTGTTTAGAGAAATTGTTTCATATGCAATATACAGTTTGTTTACAGCCTGTTTTAGCTAGGCAAGATAATCGCTTCTTGTGTAATTTAAAAACATGCCTCTAGTAGTCACCCACACAGTTCAGTTTGATATGTAATGAAGACAAACACCAAATGATCTCAGTCTTTAGTTGACATTTCTGCACAAACAATTTCTTACTTTTTTTCAGCTGTGGTTTCCAGATACATCTTTTAAGGCAAGGCAAGTTTATTTGTATAGCACATTTCATGTGCATGTACATGGACAATTCAAGGTGCTTTACATACAAACATTAGAAACATTACAGAAAGCATTAAGAAGAATTAAAAACAAAAGTAACCAACAAAAGTGAATAAAGAAAGGAAGAAAACCTCAGTGAAAATATCACTTGTTATCGGCATCACCTAAGTGGCATGACCTAAGTCGCATCGCCTAAGCGGCATCACCTAAGTGGCATTTGGTGATGCCAAAGTGGCATTATTTTAAAAAAATAATGAAAGCTGAAAAAAAAATGAATAAATAAAATAATGATAATAATGATAATAATAATGCCCTGTGATGGACTGGCGACCCGTCCAGGGTGTACCCTGTCTCTCGCCTGATAATTGCTGGGATAGGCTCCAGCCCACCCGTGACCCTGAATTGGATTAAAGAGGTACAGAAAATGGATGGATGGATGTATAATAATAATGATAATGAAAGTTAATCCACATTGTTAGTTGAGACAGGCAGTCTTCCTACAATCCCTCAGAGTAATCAGATAAAGCTGATGGACTGGTTATATATGAGTATTTTGATTATTTTATCATTCAAACATTTTGGGTTTTGGGGAACTTGACCATGCTTCTTTCCACTGAACTTCCTCTCTGTTGTGTGTTGAAAAACTTAAAAGCAGTCTAGATATAATCCATTTATATGGGAGAAAAAAAGATATAATTACTGAGGCTATCTGTCCCTAATCCTGTACTGTAGTGGTTGAACTACGCAACTACAAATGTATTTTTAATTCCATTATGGATTCAGTCACATGTATTAACAATATTTGAACAAACAAGTGTCATGCATGTAGGCTTTAATTTTGTTACATAATTTTTGCAACGTGCATGAGTTGTAATCACTACATAATTATGTTTTTATCATCAATTAAATGCATGTGACTGTGTAATTGCGATCTTGAATCGTATATTTCCTCTCTAATTTCTGTAATATCACTGTAATTTACTTTTCAGAGGAGGTTGTGGGGATGAATGATGTCTGTCCATCTACGGTTACCTTTCATATGCAAATGATGACACAAAGAAAGAGGCTGCGCTTCCTAGTTGGAAATCAGTCCCTATAAATAAATGCACAAATGCACACACTCATACAGAGGTACCATTATTTCTAACAGTGGAAGTAGAAGGTGATTTTGCCCAAAGCTGCAGTCACAGCCACCTGATAGATGGACAAACTCCAGTGTCACCCAGTCAAGAGCGGTCATGTTTGTTATATACATAATTCATGAGTATAAGATTAAAAGGAACTGGGAGGAATTTGACTGGGTAGAGTGGGGACCTCAGCTTGAGGTTCAGGAATGGGTTTATCTGGCTGAGCACAGCATGATTTGAGACACAATGTGCATGTGTGACGGATTCATTATAAACAAGCTTAGATCTGTGTTTTACCAGGACTGTTAATTATTTTGTGTACCGTAAATTTTGATGATTTGAAAGGAGCTGAAAAGCAGGAAAGGATACAATACTGTAGCATAACCATATTACTCAGTACTTACCTCTGTTAAAGGTGCAGTCTGTAACAAAATCAAAGGTCAAAACTGTGTTTCTATTGGTAACTAATCACTTTAATAAAATAACTGTTTCTATTATCTTGCAATAAGCCATCTATATCTACATATATCTTCATTCATTCATTCATTCATTCATCCATTCATTCATTCATTCATTCATTCATTCATTCATTCATTCATATCTACTTGCTGTGGGCAGCTGTCATATTTGTGTCACCATTTTTACCATGGTGTCTCTGAATGGACAAAGAGTTCTGTGTGTGAAGTGAAAATCCTCTGAGCTTTAACATCACAGTACTTGCTTTGTTTGATAGGTACTGTTTGGAATAAGTAATGCCTTTAAAGGTAGATAGAAGAAGACAGTACACCATTTTGAAGTAGCTACCTGTAGTGCAGTCAATGCTGCACTTGAGCCCCCTTGATCCATTTGCAGATGAAAATATGTTTATATTTAGAAGAATTTTGGTCAATGATGGCCACCATCCATTCTATGACCATCTTTACTAGATGTCAGCAATTCTTACACATTGCACCTTTTAAACTGGGTCGTATCATGTCAGTTTGCAAGCATTTGTGGAACTTTTTATGATTATTTGTTTATATTCATTAAAACCACAGGTGTCATCACAGATCTGTGTTTATCTGTAGGGTGCAGGATCTGAGGGAGTTAGGGGAGCTCTCTCCTCACTGGGACAACCTAAGGAAGGAGGTGATGACACGATATGGAGGGATCATCAGCACCCACCAGGAGACTTTGGCTGAACTGGACAAAATCACTGGTATAAAGCCATGCACTCATGGATTTTACACCATGTTTAAACACGCATTCATGCACACAAAAATATTTTACTCAAAATCATACAAGAACATCAAAATTTAAAATCGAGGATGTTTGATCTGTCCTTGTATGTTTTTGCTCATGTACGGTACTGTGCAAAGTATTGCACTACTTTTAATTTCTTTATGTATTCCTATGGGTTAGGGTTACTGTTAATTTGGAAATAAGTGCAGAGATTTGGTGAAACATGCAAACATACACTGACGTACAGTAAGACAAAAATATAATTGGTACAAGCTTGACAGTCAGTATTTGTTAGCTTGAACACTTTTTGACAAATTTTCTTGTCATTTCTTTAATAATCTTCAGGAATAGTTCTAAAGACTTTTTGAGGGACCTTCCAAAGCTCCTCTTTGGATCTTGGTTGTTTTTTCTCTAGTTTTGGATCAGGGTGATCCCACACAGCTTCGGTAATGTTGTGGTCCAGGCTCTGAAGATTTATCACTCCAGAAGAACTGTTGTCACTAATTTTCTGTCAATTTCTGTTATTTTGTCTTACCATAACCTTTTTTTCTCTTTTTCCCTTCACATGTAAAGTATGCAGGTGACAGACTGAATGATCTGTATCCATCTTTAGTGTAGAGCATAAATGGGCTTTTAGGTGCAGACTATTTCTGATGTTGTTTCACTGAACATTAGATTGATCAACTGTCTCTTAGGTCCTGTGTCAGATTTTTGCTGAATTTATTCCTGTAAAGGACACCACTTTCAGGCCTACCAAATCTTTTGCACTCCACGTTTCCAGTTTCCTGAAATTTACAGTTAAAAAAGTATTTCACGTTTTCAGCTAATTTTCTTCAAGAAAAAACTTGTTGGTGCAAAAATTATCTTTGGCATGTTTTTCAGACACAAATAAAGAAATCAGTCCAAGTTATGTGTTTTTGTGGTGAGCTGTTTTTAACAAAAAAAAGACCTTCAGAAAGCCTGGAGAATTCTAGTTTGAGATCATTTTTGAAAATTACAATAATGTCTGGCTGCTTGAAGGCAAACAAAATGAGGAGCAGCTCAAGGCTTTTGTACTGTATGATGGCAAAATTAAAAAAAGTTTGTAAAATGATATGATGTGAAAATATTTTCATGAGGCACTTCTGAATCAACCTTTACAGAAGTAGCTTTAATATACTCTTTCAAGAAAGATATGGGTTTTTACTGGTACAACAGTCTCCCTCTTGTTGTAAAGTGATGGAGTGAGATGTATAATGACTGTAATCTGGTCCATTTAGGGTGATAGTTGCTGTCAGAGTTTCCACGGCAACACAATTTTGATCATGAGCAGTTGAAATGCATGTGCAACCCCTGTGCTTTCGTATTTTGTTTAAATAAATGTGAGCAGTGCTCATAAAACATGATGCCATGTGCCAGCTAAAAAAAAAAAAGGTCTAGCTTCTCATTTGCAAACATGGAGTGTGCAAATATCTGCCACATACTTTTTGCTAATTTTTTACATCATGAAATTAATCCACCCAATTAGCTGCAAATTGGATACGGGAAGAATTAGGCTGTTCTAATATGGCCCAGCATTCACAAGGAAAACACTGAACATGTGATTTTACCTCAGAAAACCAGTAATGATGAGGTGCTTAAAATTCATTTGGAAATACATGAGTAATAAAATGAACATTACATATACACAGCATATTGCCCTGTGTATGTGGTAGGAGTTTTACATGTTCACAAGCCTTTAAACACACAGCCATATTTGCTTCAAACAAAAAAAATGCCAATCCTAGGTCAACATCAAACTCTCCTCTATTAAACCAATTCAATTATTGCAAATTAAAACTTTATTATGAATCACAAAACTTCATCAACTGAACAGTCACTGTGCATTTTCTGCTTTCCATCTCAGTATTAACCTATTGCTACTGTATGTATATTTTAGCTTGCTATGGACTTCAGAACATTATGGCTGGTGATTAATTCTACACTGATTCACTCTTGTCTCCTTAATGAGATATTTGTCTCTGTTGCTTTTTGCTTTGCCTAGCTGATAAGAAATAAAGATGGCTAAGCCTCTGTGCTGCCTGCCTGAGCTCTGAAGAGGTGGATAATGAGGGCAAGGGGAATGTATAATGTGCTGTTGGTCATTATGGCTCCTAACAAGTCCATTGCATGGCCCAGATGTATGCAGTATGCAATGTATTCAGGGTCCCCTGCCAGTCTTTCTTTGATCCAGTCTGGCATTAAAATAACAGGGTGACGGACATCGCTAAACTAACTGGATGGGCAAGCAGCTTTAGATTCATTTATGATAACTAATGTAATTTAAAAAGGCTGAGAATAGAGACAAAATTTGACAGAATATGGAGGAGGATGAGTAGATAAGTAAAGACAGGGGAGACAGGGAGTGAAAATGTAATTACCAGAATAAATAAATGGTGACAAATGTGGCAACTGAGCATCATTCATAAAAAATAAAGCTAAATAAGATAAAGTCAGTTGGGCTCGCTGTCATTTTACTTGTCCCACGGTATTCCATGCACAAGTTAATAACTTTTAATTGAAATGCTCATATTTAACTGCTACATTTATCTAGACAAAGTTTAAGCTACAGACCCAAATTTTGTTCATATTTTAATGGCAATCCCGGCATTTTGGCAAGATAAAACCGATGGAAGGGGTAGAAATATAAAATGCTCTGACAGGAAAGATTTGATATCATGCAGATTTTTAATTATTATAATTGGTTTTGTGGGTTTGCTTCAGGGTCTTAGGACTGCTATCCTTAAATAGGATTATTACTGCATTTAAATCAAATTGATGAACTCTTCTGCATATGGAATTGAAGGTCACTGAGTCAGAGGGATTGTTATGTGCTAAGACAAATCAGAGGTCAGGGGATTTCCTTGGCCAGTTTTTTGTGTTTTTTTTCTTATTTGTTTGTTAAAGGGAAAAAAAGAAGAATTTCCCAGAGGGTTAAAGAGTCCACCTCTCTTCCTGAATCCCTTCTGTTCAGTTCAAGGAGCTGGGATATACTTGCTGTTAGTGATTGCGTCCACATATGTATCATGGCTGCCATGCATTCTTGCGTCCATTTGGCACATATGCTGCTCGCATAGACGAAAGGTAACGTGTTGCGTGTGCGAGCTGCAGTATTGACTTAAACGCTTGAGGTGCTCATGCACGAATTTGGTTTAGGGTGCCACATACAGTCAATTGGCCACACATACCACATGTATGTGCACATGGGCCAATTACCCCCTCCAGCGGCGACGAGACCTTTTCTTTTTTTGTTTCAATAGTAAAAGTAAAATTATCAATCCTTCTTCCTCGTTGGCAAAGTCCATTTTCAACACAAGGTCTTTGTTAGCGGAAAAAAAAGCTGCTACAATACATGGACCAAATTCCCAATTTGTGGAACAAATGCAGTACAATGTGACTGTTTCACAATTTCAGAGTGCAAGCGCTGTGTACTGGCCCTAGCGGTGACCTCCAGTATTGAGCGTTTTGGCTGCGTTATGCCTTCGTCATTTGCAGCAAGTGAATACACAGACATAGCAGAACATTGACGTGTACACTTGCATACACCAAGTATATCCCAGCCCTAAGGCTGCTCTGACCTCAACAAACACACGTGTCACAATAACTGTCCCATTGATAAATTAATGAGCCCTTCTTTCTGTTTACAAATAATCTCATTAGCATAGTGTTTGTTCGACTTGCAATTGTGTCGTCTCTCTTTGAACAAAACTGTCACTCACAAGTGAGTAGTGGACATTTAGCACTTCACAAACAGGATAACTACAGCTAAAGGCCAAAAGTGGAGTGTTTTGAGCAGTTATATATGTGTTTCTGTGCGACAGTAAATACTACTTTTGTAATCATTTCTTTACAGTTTGATATATTATATTGTCAATATTAACTGCAAGAGCAGAGTTAACCTGTTGCCTGCAGATGTACATAGACATTTTATATTTTGCAGGTTTAAAATAATGACCAAAATGTTAGAAGAAGGGCTGCTGTCAGATATGACTCACATGTCCAATTGATGGCCATCTCATACTGATTCCACTGTGCGTAGAGCATGCCTTCAATCCTCCTCCGTGTCTACCACATGTTACAACTGTGGAAAGCCTGCTGTGCTCAAAGTGCCATAAGAGCATAATGATGAAACCCTTAAGATCCTTTAACAGATCTACATTGATCTGGTAATCTCACTTTAAAGCATTGTTTTATTGTTTTTTTGTTTTTGTTTAAGAGTTAACAGTTTCTGGTCCTTTTTATTTATTTTCTCTATCTTGTCTACAGGAACTTGTGTGGGGATTTCTAAAAACAGAATATAGATGCAGTTTTCTAAAGGAATAAAATATTATAGTCCCACTGTGCATTTTTTTTCTTGCTGAACGGGACATCTAAAAAAATTTGAAATGGTCAGTGAATATCGAGGATAAAATCAGGTCAAATTTTGTCTACGTTTGGAAGCTTTATAGCCGTCTAGGGCTAACAAAATATGTTTGTTCAGTATAATTTCTAACTCATGCCAAATCATTACCATATCTCTACATTTATGTATTCAACTGTCTTATTTACAATGTCCAAAAGCATCTTGTTGTCAGCACAACCTATATTTTTCAGATTTATTGTTCATATGAAATGCAAACATTTTATATAATGAAATATGAGAGCCTGAAGCCAACATGGAAGTTTAAATGGCACAATGATGGTAACAGTCATGTTGTAAAAAGTATGTATAATGTTTTTGTATAATCCAAACCAGGAAGTGAGAAAAGTGTTTTAATAAAGTGCTGTGCCACTGTATGCTGATTGTAAACTAATGTTCAAAATTATTGAAGTGCAACATTTAGCTGCTCCATCCAGCCACCCCTCCTTTCTCCTTTAAAGGATGATTCCTTAAAATTCTGCTCAAAGGATAAAAAGAGACCAAGTTTAAACTTTGCATGAAACATTATTTAAGTACTTAATACATGCCATACATTAATTCCTAAGAGATCATATCTAACACTTGGCAAGCATCACTGTAGTAATAAGGTAGTATAAGGTTGTAAAAGGATCACACAGGTTTTATCTGGTCAAGGTTCATTCCTGACTTGTCTGCCAGTTTCACCTGGCTACTAAATAGCGCTAAGCTTCCAGTGTGGTTATTTTTCCGTGTGCTCTTGACTCACTGGAGTCTGACCCAGAATAACGTGCCAGTTGTCAAAAATGATCTGTCGTACATGTTCATAAGTTGACAAAAGCTTGCTGCGCCTATTGTTATTTCTTTCAATTATTGATGCAGAAGCACTTACATCCACAGCAATTCATTCATTCATTCATTCATTCATATGAGTTTGGAAAATTGTTGTCATATTTACTAATATCATCTTTCCTTCAACACACAGCTGGACAGGACAGTCATTGTGAGTTTGTGACATGTTGGTGATATTGTTATATTTTAATTTGCTGAATAATGAGTAAAAAAAGTCAAGCGATAAAGCACAAAGAAATGACAGTAAAGATTAAAAAAAGAGATGGAAACTAAATGATGTTCAGTGCTGCTGGCATCCAGCCTCTCTGTCACAAAGCCAGTCCACCTGGGCAAACAGATGGGGATCTGATTTGACTAATTCATCAAATCCACAACAGTCACTAGCTTTATTAGCCTGGTTCACGAAGCTGCACAGCCAACGGAGGGAGCCCACTGAGCAGGGATAACAGCATAGCCACTGACATGAATGTTATCCTACAGAAACACAGAGCAGAGCGGTGTATACTTATCTGAGTAAATACATTTTCCAGACTGTCTATAAGGCAAGAGATTTCATTAGCCAGTTGATGACATCCCTCTATTGTTAAATTATATTTATGTCCATTAACCAGGCATATTTCAGCAGATTCCAGGTCTTTTGGTCTTAAAGGCACATGACAAGGACCTGTTGGCGCTTGTGATACCAAAATACCAAACTGGGAAAAACCTTCCGTAAAGTTTTCTAGTTTTGATTTTGGGCCTAAAAAGAGTTTTCTATTATTATAGCTTACCCAGTCATCAAGATTTATATACAGTGAGACGGTTTATTTCCAAATTGGGTCCATCATCACTCTAGATCAGTCACAGTGTTACATACCCATTTGGGCCATGTCCCATTCATCAAACATCAAGTGCACTAAATACTTAAGAGATTGAAGACTGTATTATATATTATTATATATTGAAAAGATAGACAATTTTTTTTAAAATAATCAGTTGTCATATTTAATCTTATTTATGAATAAATTTTCAATCAGAGCAGCAGCTTAGCTATTTTCTGTATGCAGAAACTTTCAACATCCTATATGAATTACGCTTATGTGGATTGATGGAAATAATAATACACAAATTGTGCACAGAGCTTCTAACATTGGAGAAAGTATTAGTACCACTGCTAACATCTGCAGTCTGTAAATTAGATTTGATGCCGTCATACTGAAGTAGCCAGGTCAGCTTTTAGATGGGGCTATGGAGGTGGAGCATGGCTCCAAAGAGCAACAACCCAGTTATCTCACAGGTTGAAAATGACAAAAAAATAAATAAATTACTTTTGTTACACCATCAAATATTTATTTTGTACTTTGCCATGCTCCATACCTTTCATGTTCTGTCTTTACAAAAGAGTAGGTTGGATGATGTGTTGATTAGCCTCTCTTACCATTGGTCTGGAGACCTCTCTAACCTTGGAGACCTCTGTAACACCCCACCCCCCAGACCTAAACACGTCCCATTGTGTTGTTCAGCTAATGAGTACATCCTTTCCCTTATGTGACCCTGACAATATTTTTCTTTTGTCTTTGGGACTATATATGGTGAAATATATTCAGGATGAGCTGTTAACGATCATAGCAAAAAAGTAATTTTAGTTCCCTGTGATATCTTGAAAAGTTAAATGTTTTCTGGTACTTAATTCTGAATTCATTATCTTAAACAAAACAGATCTGAAGTGCACATGCATACATGTTAGTCTATTCTTTTGTTGATTAGCTAGATTATGTTCATCCAGTAGTCAGAAGTAGCATCTGTTTACATTTGCGTAAATCTGTTTTTATTCTAAAATAAGGATGGATGTTTTTCAGAGCTTAAAAAGAAAAATCAAAAAAATGTCCTGACCTCACTGTAAGCTCCAAATGAGTCATTATCATTTTTGTTTCTTAAACATACTTGTCACTTAGTGGTCAGCAAAATCTATGCAGTATATGAAGGAGAATGGATTTGTTTGTACTTGCCAAGAAATCTGTAGATTTCATGAAAACAGAGACCTATGGTGATACCATGGATCTGATTGTTGGATACTGTATATATATACTGTACACACACATATATATATATATATATACTGTACACACACATATATATATAT
>JAOXYM010000004.1:14805536-14818408 GCA_028567055.1 Leptatherina wallacei | reverse complement strand
CCCCCTGCTGGTGATTTCTGGTTACTGTTTTCATTTACAGAGTTAAACACACAAGAGCATCAAACTTCTAATGAACAGTTCTGAACAATGACTCATTAATTTGAGTTAGGTGTGTTGGAGCAGGGAACCATTGAAAAGTTGCAGGACCGTGGCGCTCGTGGGACCGAATTGAGTAGCCTGCTTTAGACCAAACCACACGTACACAAAGACAGTGGAATACAACCATTTCTAGTCCAGAGCTAAGATAATTTCATGGTCCTTCTTTTTCATTTTTTATCTGCCATTGGTATTGCATTAAAACAGTTTCTCATATCTTCCCAATTTACTTTGAACCAAAGCCTTGATTAGGCTGCATAAATCTGGTGTCTTGTGTCATTAACTGTCAGTATTATTCTTCATAGAAGCATGCTGTCAAAATGTTCAAAACAATTTGGAAAATTCTTTCTTTTTTTTCTTTTCTTATTTTACTGTGATAATTTATTTTCTTGAAACATATCTTTCCCACTTCAAGGTCCCCCAGTGCCTCCTGATTTTGAGGAGCCATTGTAGTAGTTTGAACATTACAAACCAAATAAATATAGGTTTTTGTATTGTTTATTGTTTTTTTTCTCCCTCTCTTCACAGATGCATTTTATGACATTATCACTGTCGGTGCTCCAGCAGCCCACTTCCAGGGCTTCAAGTGTGGCGGTCTGCAGCGTCTCCTGAGCAGATATGAAGCAGAGAAAAAAAGGTACAAAACACACATTTTTACCGTGGAGATATATTTATACATCGGCGGGTGTTAATAGAAGACACATACTGAGGAAACGGGCTTGTATTGACAAAAGAAGTTAACCTCATAATTAATTGTGACAGATATAATACATTTGTCCCTAGCCGATGGCCTTTGACCTTGATTTGCCAGGTTACTTACGGCCAAACCATGTTGAAATTAGTCTGGAGCTCCACTGCCTCCGAGTTTAATTTGTTTAATTTGACTGGAGGCAACAGGCATGATGGAAAAGGTTTGTTGAGTCAGATGTTGCTGCACCTTTTCTTTTCTCCGGCAAGCATTTTCCTGCCTTCATAACTTGTATGTTCACTTCTGTCTGAAGAGCCTGGCAGCTTTTCCCCGGCTGCTAGCTGGAGTTCCCTGTTGAACTTCTCTGAATTAATGAATGTCAGTCACATTATTACAATCCAAAACCATTGTTATATTATTCCACAAGCAGGAACCAGCCAATCATGATTTCTTCTAGATTTTTCCAAGAAGTAAGTCCTAATCCCAAACACATATGAATTTTTCACCTATTTTCAAAAAGATAAAAAGGGCAGTATTAAAACTGGAGATAATTACTGAGCAAAACTGCCAGCTCCTCAAACACTACAACAAGTATAGTGGAATGAAATGAGAAACCATGTCTTGAATTTTTTTGCATCCATGACTATCTCAGAGCTGTTATCAGCAGTAGCCTGTAAATGTTGCTGTATGAGCCTTGTGGATGAAGGATGTAGCTGTATGTCACTGGAATTCAGTATGTGGTCACTTGAGTGATGCCAGAAAAAGTGAAAGGTGATTTTTTTCTCCTCCCCACAGAATGCAAAGTCATTATAGACCATGCCAGATCTAATTAGTTACAGAGTTTGCTGCTCAAGAAAGAGGGGGAGTAGCAAGATGGAAAAGGGTGAGGTATGGGTATAAAATTAGAAAAAATGGAAAAACCTGATGGGAAAATAGTTTGGTGGGCTTCTGCTGATGATAAAAAATAAAGAAAGGGCTTTTTTATGCTCAAGTGCACAAGTGAATTTTCTGAAGATGGTCATTTTTATCTACAAGCGTGAACAATGATAAGGTTGGTCTTTTTTTTGAGAATCCACTGAAGTGAAATCATTTACTTTGAATAAGAGATTAGGCTTCTGAAGGAACTCTCCAGAGAGACAGAGTTTTTGTTTCATATTTGACTTAGCTAATGACTCACTGTAGCTTAAATTTTCCAATTTTCCGCCTGGCTACCTGACTGCAGCCAGCGCTGAGCCTTGTACAGTTCATGTTTGACGGGAATTTTGTCATTTGACAGTCAGAAGTAGGAACAAACTCGGACTCTCTGATTCTCTGATGGAGGCATTCCCATTTCAATGAAAATGCATTTTTCCCTAGGACATTCAGTGTTTCATGGTTGAATTTGTTTTGATGAAGCACGCTCTAAACATCTGACCAAGTATTGGGCCAAAAAGGACCCAATGAGACTTTCTGTTTATTTGTCAGCGTGAGCCACTGTAGATGTGTCCAGACAAGAGTATCCTAACTGTCGAGCCTGTTTCAGCAGAGCAGAGATTCGTACGCATACAGTCATTACACTTCTCCCAGTGTACCCCATCGCCTTTCAGGAGCAGCCTTTTGTAATCACATCTGATTAAAAAGGGAACAATCGGTGAGATGTGAGACTTGGCTGTTCTGTGTGATATTGATTCATCAAAGAAAAAGATGGAAAAGGATTGAGGGTGGAAAAAAGGAAAACCTGAGCATAGAGGTGTTACCAGGAGGGCAATAAAAGAGCTATTTGTCTTTGTTCCTTGGAAGCGAGAATAGATGGCCACTGGTTCTTTTCAAAGTCATTAAAAACCTACGTTGGCCAAATTTGGCATCAGGTAGAGTATGCAATGTGGTCCGTCTCTTAGGGTGAGAAAAAATGAGTTTAATCAATAGCTACACTCAGTATTCCTCAAGAAACCCTGCACCTGTACGCACAGGGCAGAAGCATTTATCTTTCATTAGTACATGCACTCCCGGTTAAATGTCTGTTTTAAAAGTCACCAGGTTCTTATTTATTTTAATTGAACCCTGTAGACACAGCTTTAGGTTTGCTGAAGTGTTCTAATCACTCATTAATACCCTCTTTCGAATTATTGAGCTAACGTGAATAATGATCCATCACACAACATTTTTTGGAGAGATGTTTTATGAAACCCAAACACTGCTGGTTCTTCCTCACCGAGACTGTTGTGATGCATGTCTTATTGCTCATGTATGGAAGGAGAAGATGTACCATATATTTTTAGACACCTTCTTAGGAGGTCACTTGCAGTAAGTTTGTGCAGAATCTGTGCAACTGAACTTTTCTCAACATGTGTCTTTGAATCCTGTCTTCTCTGTAACAGAGAGGAGGAAGCACTGCCATTTTGCTGGGCCTCCTGGTCAAGCACAAATGCCAAATGACACATTTCCGGGGGGAAAGAGAGTGGCTGAAACTACATCACAGAAACCTAATAGGGTCTCTTGGGGCTGATGTTCAGATTTAGTGTGACTAGCAGCATGTTGTCCAACAAAATAACTTCCTCCTGGGACTGCTGTGTGTGTGTGTGTGTGTGTGTGTGTGAGGGACAGACCATTGGCAGTGGCTGGGACTTCACGCTGATGGACAGCAGCTTGTTATTTTTTTGCCTGCTCTGGAGTAAACCTGCTTCCGGTTCTGTGTGGATGAAGGAGAAAGATACTGGCAGCAGCTTTGAGGCCTCTCTGGTCACAGATCAGGGTCTGTATATGTCTGAATCATTGAGGGAAGCTTTGGCTGCTTTTTCTGAGAGTTGGTTTGAGATCTGGCCCATGTGGAGGACTCAAAAATGGATGGGAATTGGCAGTGAAAGGAATCCTTTTTGAGATCAGTTCCTTCAGTATGCATCTAAAGCAACCCGTATATTTTTATTGTGGCTTCATCTCAGAAGCCTGGTATATGAACCCTGATTAGAGTTCACCATCCAAAATGACAAAGAGGCTTTGGCAGTCACCTGAAGTGCTGCAGGGCTCTCTGCTGACGTAGCTGCATTTTGCTCCTGCCGCCTGTCACCAGCAATCCACAAGCTATTCATTAATTTCCTCTTCACTATTAATTAGCCATGTGCCAGATATGCTCGCTTAATTAAGCCGCTGGGCCGGGCGCTTAACTCCCTCTCATTACTAGTACAACCCATACCTATTGATCATTTAGGAAAACCAAGGAAAAAATTTACCCCAGATTCACTACTAGTTTTATTAATTAGTTAGTTGTGTGGAATTTCCTCCTTCATTTACATCTAGCTGATAAAGTGTTGTACCACACTTGTACCACATTTTTCTTGATCCGTTTTTTTAATTGTTGTTTGTCTATAAAACTTGGGTCATAAAGAGATGAATGGTGATCATTTCATGAATGAATCAAAGTGCAGCAGCAAATTGTGTAAAGCGTGCTGCGCATGGTGGGCTGGAGGAGTGGCAGCACACCTTTGGCATTTTAATAACTGGAGGCATGCTGCGCACACAGGGTGGTGAAAGGTGGGATTAAAATGAATCCATTATCATACATTATCAGTATTGGAGTCAGACAGCGAATCTTTCAGAAAACTTCACTCTTTTCGTGGGGATGTTTTAAGGCAATATGGTGGAATCTGCAGAAAGTTCAGCTGAGAAAAAGCTAATGTTTTCTCACAGGAGATGGAGAACTTCAATCCTGAATATAATCCAGCCTCTGAAGCTGAAGCCAATAAGAAAGTGCCAGAAACTGTAGTTCCTCTAATAGATACTGCTATATCAACTCCTGTGTTGACATGCCCAAGTTTACAACACATTTAAACATGTTTACAGCCTTATACAAAAATCATTTGGATCGTTATAGCCAATTTCCTTCATTATAGAAACTATAGCAGGGTGGATTCTTATATAGCTAACTTGTTTCAGATGTATTAAGACTGTAAGTAATGAATATTTAAGTTTGCGGGTGCTGTGGCTGCTACCCAAAACAAACAGATGTAGCATCTTTGGGTTCAAAGTGTGAGCTATTGTGTGTCACTCCTGTCTCCAATAACTGGAGACAACTTTAGGCTAAACTTGAGGCCATAGACGATATTACTGTCACTACATCCATCTTTTTACACATAGTGAGTCCAGTGGTCAGACTCATTAAGATTATTTTGATATGTAGATATGAAATCATAGCATAAGCCATTGTTTCACACAGCTGCAATATAGTGAAAAATCATTTGCAATGCTTGTCCCTGTAAGGACTTTTAAAATGCACAGTATGTAAAACAAACCAAGAAATATCAAGGCTGTAAGATTATTTATTTATTTATTCATTTTTATTCGTACTATTTTCTGCCATGGCACACATGTTTTTTTTTATATTGCATACACCAATATCCCTGCTGCCAAACAGGAACAAAAGGATTATCTGCACTGGACTTTGTAAACTGATCTTTCACTGAAACTGGATGTGAACAATGAATATGCTGATACAATATCTTTTCATTTTTTATTTCTCCTGTCACACCACCTTAGGCAGTGCTGTTAGAGAAGAAGTTGTGATTCTGTTCTCATATCCATACTGCTCTGTATGAACTGAATTTTTGATCTGGCACATAATACTGAAGTTTGACAGCCTGTTACATACAGCAAAAACTTGAAATGACACTTAGAAAGGTAAAGAGATTGCTATTGTTAAAAAATTCTCATCAATCAATTACGTAAATTAGCATAATACAGTATATGGATTTGTATGTGAAAGCAGGATATAAAGGTGCATTTCAGTGCTCTTTGTGTCACTGTCAGAGGGTGACTGTTTTGTTGGACATGTCACACCAAAGGTTATGAGTACAAGTATTAATTTCTTTTTTTTTATTTCATCAATGCTTTTAGTTGTGACTGCACAAATTGATAGATATCAATAAAGAGAATCTTGATGTAAATCAGCAGGATTATGGCAAAGCTGTTAAGCTGATTGAATTTGCCAGTTAATTTGCAGATGTAATAGTTACCGTTGCTACTTTAACATGATTTGCTTGTATGAAAAAACTGCATTGCTTGCATGCATTCAAACGCAAAAATAGATGTATGTGCCCGGGATACCCACAGAACAAACACGGTAAGATTTGTTACTTCAACAACACAAAAACATTACTTTATGCAAATATGACCTAGTCTGCAGCAGTTGCTTCACATGATGTCACATCCACCTCATTTGCTGTGCAGTGCATGATGTGGTAGGCAACTTAGCTCACTGTAGCCTTGAACATGCGTTCAGCCTACGCCTTTTTCGGTTACCTCTCATTTGTTTTTCTTGTGTGATGGATACATGTAATTTGTTGTATGTCGGCAACTGAAATACATTTTCATTTTATTCATTCATTTCATTCATTTTTCACTTACATTTGAGCTGTGTTTGGTTGTGCTAATCATTCCAAACATGAAATGTTGAATCCAGGTTTCCTTGTGAAGTCAGAAAAAAAAAAGAAGAGCAAGTCAGGGATTTTACAATAAAGATATTAAGAAAAGAGGTAATTGCAGCTTTCATTGTAATCAAAAGCAGCTGATTCAAAGCATGACACTATAGGGATCAATTCATTAAAGGTTGGCAAATCACTTAAGTTAGTTAGGGTCCTTATTTGTAGGAATTTCTTATTTTGTGGGTAAATTAAAGCTCATGGGGTGAGTTTGTTGAGCTGAAGTTGCTTCATGTTTTACAAGCCAAGATTGTGGTTGCTAATCAAGAAGCTGGTAAGAACACCTGAGTTGAGCTCATTTTAACTTGAGGGATTTTTTTTTTAGCTGCATACACCTGGATGTCCTAGAAAACTATATGATGAAGATAACATAGACTGCGCTCACATGAAGAATCTCGGCCAGGGGTCTGCAATCTGCAGTTCTTGAGCCACATGCATTTCTTCCAACCTTCCTCACTGGTGCCAAAGGAAAATAGTGTAACTCTGCATGCTGATTAATTAATGTTCATTGTCAACGATGCTGACTTACTTGCAGTCTGGATTTGTGCCAAGAAATTAGCAATTAACAAAAATATAACATTAAAAGACACTTCCACAACAAACAGCATTTGCCAAAAAGAGTATCAAACTGAAGGTGATTTTAAAAACTGGTTTCAGAACTTTTGTGGAAATCTGAACAGTACAGACATATTCCAAAGAGGTGGACTGCACACAAACAGAGAGTACACGAAACAATCATACATTAAAATATTGGAGCATGTATTATTGGACTGAAATTAGAGGCATGTCTCTCTCTGCTAAGGCCATCAAGAACAGGACCATTAAAATGACAACAAACATCTCAACTCAGCAAACTGATTCCGCTCCACCAGATTTAATCATATGTGATGATTAATTGATGTTGATGATATTGAGCAGACACCGCTGTTTTGTAGATATATGAACCGTGATGGTACACAGGGTTGACATTTTCTTTTGTTAGGCACATAAAAAAGGAATAAAACATTAACATTTTTATTTATTGTAAGTTATTTTTCATAGTCAAAAAAGGCTTTGTGGCTCCAAACTATGTTTATTTTGTGGAACTGGTGGTCAAAATTGCTCTTTCATAAGTAAACGTTGCAGACCTCCAATCAAGGCCATGATAGAGCGAAACAGTTGGCCGTGGTTGTTTTATACCAAACAGAAAACAACAATGCTATAAAACACAAAAATTAAGGAGCTAAAATAGTTCAAGACTTTTCTTAGTCCCAACTTATTTTACTCATCCACACACAGTTATAAACTAAGTTATAAGTTCCCAAGCTTTTCCATACATGCTTGGGCGTGTAGAGGCTCACCTGAAGCACTAGATAGTTTGAGATATCAGGGAACTGAGCTGGCAGGTATTTCCCCACTTCAAAGCTTAACTCTTTCTTAGATGACGTACAAGGATCTCTGTACAAAGCTCAACTTTAAGTTTAATGCTGAGACATCTTGCATCTTCCTTGCACAGCATCAGTGGTTAAACAAGCTATTTTGGTTTGTTTGACTACCACTGCGTTTGCCAGAAAAAAGTCTGCAAAAGTCACATGAATGAATGCAAGCAATAGGCATCTTCCTCTACTGATGTTTTCCTTTCAGATTGTAGGTCTACATTTAGTTCACGTATATAGGATGACAAACAAATACAGCTGAGTGACACCAATACTGGAAGGGGGAGAGTAACAGTTTCAAGTTTAGAGGAAATTAAAGTATGTTTTGATTATGTATTTTTGATACATTAAATCATAATCATAGTCTGAAGGGATAGGTCATTAGTTTGACCCTTTAGAGGCATGAACAAAAAGAGTTCAACTGAGAGGGTATGCAATTTGAATGGAAACCTAAACTAATGAGTCTCTCAGGACTGTTGACATACACATAAATATTCATGAACAGCATGCACCAGAAAGTTAACAGAGTGACTAGACAACTGCCTCACATTCATGTTAAGAATTTCAATCACCACATTAACATTCTCACCAGGTGTGAAAAAAAAAAAAAAGAATTCCCAGTATAGCTCCAAATATTGTTAGAGGGAGCATCTCACCTTATCTATTCCTTTACAAGTCATTTCCCAGTTCTTGTGATTATTCCAGATGACATGAAAGGGCATATCCAGAAGATCAAACATCCTAAATGGTGTGTTAAAATCGCAAACTTAAAATATTTAACTTTGATGTAAAGCACTCACAGAAGAATTTTCTTCTCCTGCAGTCCAATGACAGCACAAACCAACTTTTCTTTCTGGGGTTCTACCACTACCTCTCTCCTCCACAAAAGATAAGCACTTTCAGCTCTGTAAAAGTAGAGCTTAGTGTTGTTGTATTGGATTTTATTGTCTGCCTTTTGCTTTTTTGGCATCGTGTTAAAAAGAAAAAAAAAGGAAAACTTGGCACACAACACTACTGGGGTGCACTGGGAAAAACCTAGCCAAGGCTTGAAATGGTAATCAGATGCACTTGTGCAACCCCTTTGGCCTCATATCAAATTTGCATTCAAAGATTTGTCTTGTTTTACCTTTGCATGGTTTGCCATATTTGCAGACCCGTTTGGACTGACATCAAAGCTGATGAAGCAATTAAAGTTCCTTGCCATAGCACAGCCTTGGAGGGGATCAATTCTGTCCTCCAGCATCAGGTGGCAGGTCCCAGCATTCATTATTGCCTGCATAGGTTCCCCAATGAGATTAGATTTGTACTTATGACTCAACAGAGATCTTATTGAATGTAAGTTGCTAAAGCAGTTGTCCTCCTCCAGAAGCATTTTCCTTTGCAGCTTTTAGAGTATCTGTCCTTTTCCAGCCCTTTAGGTTTTTTTTCTCTAAAGTTCTGCATAATATTAGAATAACATGAGATCACATGGGGTGAATTTTGCCAACTTAACAGCACTTTGTAGCACTGGATAATTCAGTGCTGTATTTGAAACAAAACTATATATGAAGGTATGGTTGACAAGGAATTTAACTTGTAGAAATGGCCGTGTTCCATGTATTTCACACTGTTTGGCCTATGTCTCACTTTCACTTAGTGATTCTTTTGATTTGCTCTGAGCTTGTGGGTGGTAGTCCTCCAGGGGACTCATTAGCTATAATGACAAGGCCAAGATTTTAAAATTAACCCGCCAAAGACATAGTTAGTGGCTAGCATCCACCACAGCGGATTTCTTGAGGCCTTCAGAATTTCATGCATATTGACACATCAGGTAGTCCAACTCCATGCCGAGGGATTTCCAAGGCAGCTCTTCCTCTCCCTTGATGCGAAATATCAGCAGAGCTACAGATAATACTGCATGCTGCCAGCTCTCTGTGCATCCTTCTGTCTCTCAAGTCAGTTATGATCTGGCTCAGGGGTCTGGCCTACATTAAGGCTTGCACAACTGACTTGAGCTGGGAGGCTTACAAATGACTGTTGCTCCACTCTACACCTGATAGCAGGAAAGTCATTGAAACCCACAGAAAATTCACCCTGGAAAACTGTTTGATTGAAGGGATTTGACTTGGATGTAGGAACTCATAAATGGGGTTTTCTTTTTTTCTTTCTTTTTTGGCTGTCACTAAGTGGTTCCCTCAAAATGAAATGGGCATTATTTATTCATAAACTAAAATCGGGTTGACTTTGGACTGCAAGCCCAATTTGACAGTTCAGGCTGACTACCCTGAAGCTGTTTTCTTTTGACAAAATTAAAGCAGAAAAACATAAATTAGACTGAGAAAAAGTGCACCATAGATTACTAACCCTAACCAGCTCCATCTATGACACATATCAGTTATTATTCTGTTGCTGACAGAAAACAGCATGCAACTGGAAAACTTTTTAATCATTGTGGTAATTAATTGACAAATTGATGGAAAATACATATAGTTAGGAGATATAGGGTAAACAATTTTACAAAGAGAAACAAAAATCAACATATTTATTCAAGATATCTATAACAATCTAATCACGTTTTGTTTAACTTTAGAATTTTTGAGCTAACTTATCTAAATTTGAATTGAAGTTAAATAAAAACATATGCAACTAGAGCTATTACAAATATCTGCAGATATCTGCATTGAGAATTATGAATTGCAAATGATGACAACATTTTGACATTTTTGTGCAACCAGAAAATGTGCTTGTACCTGGTTAGGAATCTGTAGGGGCTAATCTCAATACTTGAGTTCAACTCAGATTTGTTTGCAAGCCTGAGATGACCCTCTTACACAAAAGGCTTACATCTCAGTACAAGTATGTCAGAGTTAATTTAAAATTGAAATTGTGCCCCTTCTCCAGACAGATATGCTGTTCCCAGTTCATAGCTGTGCTGCTGCAGTTCCATCGTTCAAATCTGAATTGATGTTTGTACGTTTGTGTCTTCTCCATTTTCTTTTTCTCTTTTTTCCACCACAGCTTCAGCACTGCCTACCAGTGTATCTACTACTCCCCAGAGCACACAGCCAAAGCTCAGGAGGTACTCAGCACCATGAATCTCCTCCAACCCCTCATCACAAGCTTAGCTGACCAGCTTCTTCAGGCTGCCCATGAGCACTCCTCGCCTGGACTGAAGGATGCACTCAAGAGCCTTTCAGACAAGGTGGGAAAGCACCTACACCTTTCATCTATTTTCACTTGCATCTCAACTATCCCTCCATTTCTCTTAGTCTCGAGGCGCAGCAATACTCAAAGCATTGACATGATGTAATACTGTTGATAGGAGAGCCCTTAAGATCAATCTTTACTTGTTTTCATGAGTTCAGTTAAGCCCAGATTTAATTATTATTCAGGAATTCTGCTTCAAAACACATAATGAATAGTTTTAGTGATGTATGTCAAATGTGGATATGTTGGTAGTTATATTGGCAAAAACTGACAAAAACACTTTGAACACACTCACACCACGCTTACTTTAGAAAAAGGTCTTTCAAGCTCCTGTCATGTCTGCCCACTAATTTGCTCATTGCAAACAAAAGCTCCAAAAATTTAGAGTTTCTCAAAATAACTTTAAATCCTTCAGTTGCTTTGAGACAGTTACACAGACGCACAGTAAACAGACAAACTCAGGAAAAATCCATAACTCATCATAAAACCGCCAAACTGACAAACGTGTATAGCAGCATGAAGGTTTATGGCGTTGAGGCGTTTTTATCAGTATAATTAATGAATTACATCTGGTCCTGTCAGATTGCAATCTGTTGTGGGAGAGATTGTTTCTGCCACAGTGGAATAGAGCCCAATCAGCCTGTTTAATTGGTACATTTGCTCTGTCACCACTTCCTCTCATCCTTGATTAGACACGCACACGTTGGCCAAGTAAACCCCTGGCCTGGTCAGCACAAACATGGCTGCGCTCTGATTAAGATCTCAAGCTGTGTTTGTGTGTAAGTGACATTCAAGTGTGTATATGTTTCTGATCTAGCGACATCTTTCTTTTCAATTCAAAGTCTCAGATCATGAACAATACATAAATATTTTTTAAAGATGCATGTATCAGAGTGTTTGTACTAGGGACTAGTCATGCATCCGCATAAACATATCAAGTGTGTTCCTCTTAAATAGAACAAGCTGAAATAATTTTTCTCTAAGTCATAATTCTTTTTTTTTCTTTTCCTTTTTGGTCAGTAGGTAGATGAGAAGAATATAAAACTTCAGCAAGGAGATGGTTAGTTAAGCTTAGGTTAAATACTGAACACATGAGTAAACAGTTGCTCTTTGTGTTTGGTTGCATCTATATAAAACAGGGGGCATTTTTTGGCCGAATTACAAGTAATAACTGGGATTTCATGATAGTGTTATTTCATGCAAAAAACAATGTTTTTGTTTGCCATTACATTAAAGAAGCAAAAAAATGTTTAAATCCTAAATTTCTCTCCTCACACCTCTGAATTTTTCTACTACAGTAGCCCAGTTGGGACAGACCAGATACTAGCTTTGGAGCAAACCAATTGAGTTTTGGGGAAATATATTTGTTCATAATTTAATAATTTGATTTGAAAACATCCAGCCTGTTATTCACCTTTTAAAGAGGTCCTAAGCAATAGTTTTCCATGTCCTCTGAAGGTCTCTCAAAGTTTTTCTTTGGACATTGGCTGCTTTTTCAATCATTTTCAGTCCAGTCCTTGTACCTGACTTTTTTCAGAGGAATTTTTGTGTTGTTTTTTTAAGCCAATTAACATTGACCATGAATCATTCAAGCTAGGTAACTAACTCCAGGTATGAACCAATATTATCTTACAAATTAGGCCCTTTGCTGAAAGTATTCTGTCACAAGGACACATCATTTGTTCCCATTTCTTCAGTTGCAACTATAAAAAATGCCAAAAATAACACAGTTTGATAGATATAAAATAGCATTTTTCCACCAACAATGGGATTCTCAAAGTGCTATTAGCTGAAACCTTGACATATTACAGTATTATATGTAGTGTGTCCTTAAGAAATTTGTCGAAAGTGATCATGCAGAGGACAAAAGAAGTAATGTATATAGTATATAAGTTGTATATATACATATACTGTATATATATGCAGCATTCTTCTCTGGACAATCAGCTCCAGCTGCTCTAGAGTTATCCCCAGGACAGAACCAGCCTTCTTCATCAGTTTGCTGAGTCTCTTGCAGTCTCTGGTTCTAATGCTGCT